>CP094634.1:27525115-27807528 GCA_023657505.1 Camelina hispida | reverse complement strand
GTCGAGGCTCAGATTGTCGCCTATGATGACTTGCATGGTCACTTCGCCCTTGAGACTCTATCTGCGCCGCTTGACCGCTTATCCGATCCAGGGTTCTTCGTACAGCTTCGTCGAGCGATGCTTGATTGATGGTTGAAACACACTTTATTAGTGGTATGGATTGATGGATGTATGCAATGGTGAGATATGAAATGAATGGATGGCAGGGTGTTTCAATTCCCCTTATGCAATTGTAGTACAAGAGGTGTCAATCCAATATGAGGGTTGTGAACAATCAAGATGTGTATATGAGCCTAAATTAAGCCAAATATGCAAAGGATGTTTGTCACTAACAATCCTATTAATGAAATGTAAAGAGCAGAAAGTAAAACTACTAGAACTAGATGCTGAATGTAAATGGAACAGAATGATTATCACTAAAATGAAGCTAGAACAGAAATAGAAACTATACTAATGAACTAATGCAAGATAATAATGAACAGGAAAATAAGTAAATGCAACAGTAATGCAAATAGAATGAGACTAGAGATAAGACAGGACAACTACAAATCATAAACAAGAGTTCTAGGGATGAACTCGAGCAAGCACTCGATCGAGTGTAGATCGAGTGCAGGGTCGAGCTGGATAAATCCGTGAAACAGAGCAATGCAAGAAAAACAGAGCAACACAAGAACGAATCAAACAACAATCAAACAGCAGGATTAAGACTTAAAAATCAATAAACAAGGAAGGCCTTGAGGAGGGATTCATGGGCTGGACTAATGAATGAGGTCATCTAACTTGGTCAACAAATCTCAAGCAAACTTTGAGCTAATCTCTAGACATATAAATCTAAGACAAGTTTAATCCACTCTCATGGCAAGAAACAATCAAACCTATGCATCTCTAGACTTGTTCTCACATAGTAAAGAGTCTACAAAAGCAGGCATTAAGCAATACATCTCATACCAAACAAGACCTCTAATCTCTTAGCAAGCCTAATGGTAAGCTATAGATCTAGCCTTATCTATGCTCCTTTAACATTGGTGTGATGCTAAGATGCTTGAAATCAAACCCTAACCTCTCAGTTCAGGATTAGCATTAAAAACATCTAGCCTAGAAGAGATTCTACCACAATCAAGCTTGACCAAAGCAAACAAACCTCAAACACAGCCCAGCCTAACCCATTCTCAAGATCCTAAGCTACTACTCACAAGAACACATGATGAACATCAAAGTCATAAACCCAAAAAATACTGAAACATGCATCAAATGAAAGATAAAACAAAGATCTATAACATTCAAGAAGGAATCAAACACGAATTCTTAATATCTTGAAAGTTATGAAACCAACAAAATCCAAGAATCTTATGTTTTCTCTCTTAAAAGAGTACAAGATCTAAGGAAAATAAAAGTGCAAAAAGAATAAATCCCAAAAGGGTAAAAACTAGGTTTCTGACTATTCTAAAAGCTGGACTCTTTGGTGGCTGCAGGTACAAGGCTTTATATAGGAGAAGAGGTGAAAGCCCTAAAAATGCTAAAAGACAAAATAGTCAACGGCTCGGTCAACTCGACCCTGTGCTCGGTCGAGTGGCTGGTCGAGTTGGCTTTTCTTCTGCTTCCTCCACTCGGTCGAGTCCTCCTCTGCACACGTTCGAGTGTCTGGTCGAGTGTGGGGTCGAGTTGGACTCTGGACCTTGGTTCTTCAGCCTTAACTCTCTTGCTTTCCCTTCATGATTGCCTTACTTCTCCTCAGCATTGCTTCCATGCTCCTTAAGCTCCAAAATCACCTGATTATGGATGAAAAGATGCAAATGCAATGCAACTAAACTCTAATGCATGATTAGTCCTAAAGCTATGCAATAATGGTAAAAATGGATAGCAAAAGATGCAAAAGATGTGAATAAACTAAGGGAAAACATGGTAAAATATATGAACATCAACACCCCCAAACTTAGTCTTTGCTTGCCCTCAAGCAAATAAACAAGACATAAGAAGGTAGGTGAGGTTTGAAAGTGGGATCTCAGCTCCTAAAGCTTGCAAATAGACCATCTAGAATCAATGTCCAAGTTACTAGTACTATGATGCAAGTTGAATGAGCTGTACTTAAAGATTTTAGACAAGCATATCACAACCTTTACTGATTTGAGCCTTAGATATCCTTTAACATTCATTAATCAAGAACATGAATCAATTCTATGCAATGCTTAAACTCATTTGGCTTGGAGATAAAGGTTTAGAGACAATGATGGTCTCTTTTAGAGTGGGGCTTATTAATATAGAGGTTCTCTCATGAAATGGATTGAGCTTTAGAAGAATGCTAAAGGTAAGAACACTTAGACACATACAAGAACAAAACCTTGTCTACCCAAAGACACCCAAAGTGTTTATCCTATCAATCTAAACCCAAATGATCCTAGTGCTACCCTTTAACTTCTTCTTTTCTCTTTCACCCTTTTCTCTTTTGGTTTTCAAGTCTTAGGAGAGGTTTCTTATTTGATCTTTCTAGTGGGATGGGGGATTCTTACTTATTTGCTATGGTTCTCTTTTCTTCTTATTCTTAAGACATACAAGCTTTTTGCTAGACTTTTCTTTTCTTTCTTTTCTTTTCTTTAACTAGAACCATCTTCAACAATTTTTACTTCCCATCCTTTCACTAGACTTTGCTTAAACACATTCTCCTCTTAAAGACTCTACCCTTTTTCTTTCTCTTTTGCCTCTTTTCTTTTCAAAACAGCCAAGTCCTAAACCCAACAAGTGAACCACCTAGTCCTATCTAGTTTGAAAAATGCAAACTAGAACTACACAAGGTTTTACTCTTGTCAGTTCAAACCTAACACTTTCTACCAAGCTCAACCCCAAAATAGGCCTCACACACACAAGAATAAACATGGCTTGAAAGAAGGGTTGGTTAAGGGGTAGGGGAACTGATTCTTAATGAGGAAATCAGCTACTTGGATCAACAAGAGTGGTAAAAAGGAGAAAGATGATCCAAATATGTATATGGTATCCATGAGTTTAAAGCAATGCACACATTGATAATTGAAATTCAATATTAGGTTCTTATAGATAGGAAATGGTGTCAAATCACAACATGCTTCAATTTAGACCAAATGCAATGCAGGAATTCAAGGCTTGGTTCAATCTTATGCTTCTAGCTACTCAACTAGCATCAAAGTACTATTAACTTGGGCATTGATCCTAGTCTAGTGAATAAGCAAGCTAACAAGGAAATACTCATCATAGGTCCCTAAGGCAAATATTATACAATCCTAAATGAAACATGCTAAACAATATCCTAATATACAATCCAAACTACATGAACACTCTTTTTTTTTATAAAGATTTTTGCAAAAAAATTTCAAATTTTTAGAGTTTTTATATGCCTTAGATGCTATGCAAATGCTAATATGAGGATGCTAAAAATTTGAAATAAGAACACAAAACACAATGTCAAATGCTATCTCAAACCCTCCCCCAAACTTAAATCACAGAGTCCTTTGTGTGAAAGAAATTTGTAAGAGGATTCAAGATCAAAAACAAAACATAATATGAGATGCAATGGTATTTACAAGGGAAGGTGATAGTGGTACCTCAAGGATTGGAGAAGAAGTTGTCCACATCCTCTTGCATGCTGTCAAAAGTGTAGTTGGGGTCTTGTTGATCACTTGGAGATGGAGATTGGGGCAGCTCGACGACGGCGATCGACCGGCACTCGGTCGAGTGCGTGCTCGAGTGGGGGGGTCGAGCTGGACCGCAGATGCCAAAATTCTTAGCCTGCTGCTGGTAGAACTGCTGGTAGAGAGCTGGATCCATGAAGTACTGGGGTGGGATGGGAGGGTAATCTGGATAGCCTGGATAAGTAGCTGGAGATGGGAAGCCATATGGTGATCTGGGCTAGAACTCGGCCGAGTGCATTTGGGGTGCTCGGTCGAGTGGGTGCTCGAGTGACCCGGTCGAGTGCCTCGAAAATTGTTGTTCTCAGGTACTTGAACTCATCTTCCTCTGATTTGGCTCATACATTGAAGCTCTAGCTGGTTCCACAGGGTTTGCAACTCTTGAAAGTGCTCTAGTTGAGCTACTCCTCCTCAAAGGGCTTGATGGTGTAGGTAAAGAATTCCCACTCTTCAACTCAACAATCTCCTTCTTTAAGCCCTTGATAGACTTATCCATGTTGGTCACCTTCTTCTTCAGCTTATCAAACCTCTTCCCATGCCACTTGCTCCACTTTTGCAAAAGTGTCAACCTCTTGCTATTCTCCCTAACTCCTCTACTATCCCTTGGGTTGGGCTCATAATCCTCAAAGTAGAATTGCTCCTCCCCATCAGCCATTTGTGCATTCCCAGCTTCTTCAACTCTAGGTTGAACTATCCCATCAAACAAGTGCTGCTCAGCTGGCCAAAAGTCAATGTTGGCTCCTTCTTGAATGGTGGTGAGCTCTTGGTTGGGCAAGATGAGTTGCTTCTTTCCAACTGTTGGGAGCTCAAAGTTGAAGATATGATTCCCTTGATGCATCTCCTTGGCTAGGATGAGAGTAGAGGTGAGGTAGCTTGAGTCAATCCATCTTGGTGAGACCCTTTCTCCTCTAAGTGGGACCTTGGCAGCTTGTAGAATTGGAGTAATGATGCCTTTAATGGTTAGTTCTCCTCTTGAGCCTTTGTTCTCCAACTTGCCTACCCAACTTCTCAAGTATACCATGTGGTCTATGAGCACCATTGCAAGATCAGT
This sequence comes from Camelina hispida, assembly GCA_023657505.1. NCBI lineage: Eukaryota > Viridiplantae > Streptophyta > Magnoliopsida > Brassicales > Brassicaceae > Camelina > Camelina hispida. The sequence continues at coordinate 27,802,821 of CP094634.1, read as the reverse complement.
CTCCACAGTGCTCCCAAGGATAATGGTTCCATCTCTTGCCTTGAGGATGATCCCATTTAGAGCCATGTCAATCATCTTAAGCTCTCCCTCATTGATATTCCCAGTTTCCTTCCTTGCAAAGAAGGTGTTGGCAAGAGCTTTGTGGAAGTATCTTAGGACTGGGCTCCTTATCCTTGAACTCTTGGAATTGGAGGATGAGTAGAGTTTGTTGTCCCCAATGGTTTCCCAAACTGAATAGAGCTCCTCTCTTGGTATCATCAAGCTTCTATTACTCCCAACTTCAAAACCAAACACATTGGCTATCTTCTTCATTGAAAGCTCATGCTTCTTCCCTTTGATTGCGAAGGAAATGTGACCAGCTCCAACCTCAGCATCCTTCCTTGCATATGTATGCAGCTTGACAGTGGCTAGAAACTCACAACTTTCCTCTTTGTAGCCCTTCATGCAAAGCCCCATGAACTTGGTTAAGTTACTCTTCTCAAAAAGAAACTCCACATCTTCATCAATGGCAAGCTTCTCCATGGTTTCCTTGTGAGGATATCTAGTCCCCAGGAACTCCATTCTCATGAAGGCTTCATACATCTGTCTCTTTATCAATCCACAAGATTCTGCTTCTCCATCATCCTCTAGCTCTTCTACCTCATCTTCTTCCTCTCTTTCACTTTCAATCTCCTCTTGTTCAACCTCAACTGCTGGCCTCTTCCCTTTGGCCTTGTGTCTCCTCATGAACTCATTAAGAGTTGGCTCCCTTTCTTCCTCACTTTCAGTCCTCTCAGGATCTTTCTCAACCGAATCACTCCTTGGATACGGCATCTGGCTCGATCGATCAGCTCGACCACCACTCGGTCGAGTGCTAGCTCGAGTGGTGCGTCGAGTGGTTCTCCCAGATTTTCCTCTTGATTCAAGGCCATCATCACGACGTTCCATGGAGGTTGCAGCCGCTTGTTGAGATTTCCTGGTCATTCTTGAAGACATTTTTGAACAGAACTGAACAGAACTGAAGGGAATAAACTCAAAGCTCAAAGTTAATAGGTTAGTTACCCAAAAACTTGAAAGAACTAAGCTTGAGCAAAAGATGAACTTTGAGAGAGATTTTAAAACTTGAATTTAGTTGTTTTGAGCAAATGAGAGATTGTGAGAGGTATAGGATCGTGCAAGTCCTATTTAAAGAAGCTAAGGGGACAAGGGGACAAGGGTGGAGCATCCATACCATTCAAATTTGAAATGGGAATCTTTGACCTGCTTTTTGCTGCCACTCGACCCCACACTCGACTGTACACGGTCGAGCTCATTGACCAAATTTTGAAAATTCAAAATTTTCTTCTTGTTCTTCCCTCCACTCGATCGTTCTAGAGAAATGAGGATCAAATGGGCCTTGCTTCTTTGCCAACTCGGTCGAGTACCTCTCGTGGGCTGGTCGAGTGGGCTTGCGTTTCTCCTTCTCCAAGTCCAAATCTCTCCTTACCCATCTACACTTTTGTTTAAAGGTCTGTCCAACACAAATATAAAAGAAAACACATCAAAACTACAAGGAAATTAAACCATATTTACAAAGGATACCTTAGGGATTTCCTCCCTAGTGAGCTTGTTTAAAGTCACTAAGCTTGACTTTGGTTTCCTTCTTAGACTTGGTCTAGATACCAAGGAGGTGATGAAATCCTCCCTGGAACCTCTTGATCACTGTGAAGTTGATCCTTGATCACCTCACCCTTAACACACAAACCATACTTCTTGATTTTGAGCCTTGGTCTTGCTTTCCTCAAAGCTCTTGTTTAGCTTACGACTTGATCCTCAACCATGTCAGTCAACTCTTGAACTGACCTCTTAAGCTTTTCCACAGAATCTTCTTGAAGAGAGGGCTCAGCTTTTGAAGTAGCCTTGTCACTTAAACCTTCTTGACCATCTTTGTCCTCTATAGTAAATGGTTGATCATCAATGGTAGGAAGGTTGGTTGGGTTATAGATGTTGAACTTCATAGCTATACACTCAGCAATGTTCAAGGTCACAAGACCTTCCTTGACATCAATGACTGCTCCAACAGTGGCTAAGAATGGCCTTCCAAGAATGATAGGATCTTCAGGCTCCTTGTCCATCTCTAGAACCACAAAATCAGTGTGAACCCTTGCTCTCCCTATCTACACTGGAATGTTCTCCAACTTGCCAACCACATCTCTATTTGACCCATCAGCTAGGCATACATGAAGGTTGGTGGACTTGAAATCAGTGTGCCCAAGCTTTTGTGCTATGGAGTATGGCATCACACTGATTGATGCTCCCAAGTCACATTGGCATTGGTTATAGTGGAGATAGCTAAGTGTGCAAGGCAGATAGAATGGCCCTGGATCCTTAAGCTTAATTGGGATGATCACTCCTCCAAGGTCCTTAAGATCCTTCTCATCTTGAGCTTGAGCCTTCTTCTTTGACAAATTAAGCAAAAAATCTCTATAGAGAGGATATGGTTCATACTGTTTCAAAGCAGGTCCTCTCTCCTCTTCTTGGTAAGCAATGATGATCTCTTGTATGGCCATCACTTCCTCTTGTTTCTCAACCACAAATTCTTCCTTCAAAGCTTTCCCATCCTTTTGTTGCTTAGCCAACATCTCCTTTTTCTCAATTATTTCCCTTAATTCCTTGATCCTCTGTGCTTTGAAACGTCCTGGGAATGGTAGAGGTGGTTTGTAAGCAAGAGGAATGTACTTAGCAGGTTTAACAGCTCCTAATCCTTCAGCTCGATCGACCACTTGATCAGGCACTCGGTCGAGTGTTGGCTCGAGTACCTGGTCGAGTGCAATGGCGGATTCAGATTTCTCTGCACAAACTTCACTCAAAGCTTCAATAACTGACCAGTCCTCTCCATCTTGAACATCACTGTCCTCAGTGACTTCCTCATCAGAGATATGGATGGCTTATGCAGTGAACTCCCTTGGATTTCGAACAGCTTTTCTGGGAGTTGGTTTGGTTTAGGAGTAGAAGTAGAGGCAATGTTGCTCTCCATATACTTCACTCTAGAATTGAGACCTTCAAACTTCATGTTCAGGTCATTATACTGGGATGTGAGCCTTTGATTCAACTCAGCAAACTGTTTGGCTTCCTCAATCTTTCCTTGTGTTTGCCCAATCAACAACTGTTGCATCATAGCTCTTAAGTCTTGTTCTTGGCCTTGGTTAGTCTGAAACCCTGGTGGGGGACACAACTGAGGCTGAAACACTTGATGTTGTTGTTTGGGGACATAGTTTTGTTGTTGTTGAGGCTGTTGAGGTGGATACACTTGGTCTTGTGGATTGGCCACATTGGTGCTTCTATAGGAGAGGTTGTTGTTCTTGAACCCTCCTTGGTTGTAGCCTTTGAATCCACCTTGGTTTTGCACATAACAGAGCTCAGCATACTCATTCTCCCCTTCTTGAACTTGAACCTCTTCTTCACCAATGAAGTGAATGGACTTTTGTTGGCTAAGGAGGATCTTATCAAGCTTCTCATTGACCATCTTTAAATCCTTCTTGTATTTGTCCTCTTGGTCAGTGGAGGTGGACCTTATGGTTCTGTCATAGTCCTCATTATAGTTGCCATCTGACTGAGCAAGGTTCTCAACTAATTCCCATCCTTCTTCCACATTCTTGTTGAGGAAGTTGCCATTAGAGGCTGTGTCAAGAAGCATCCTGATCTTGGGAAGCACTCCTCTATACAATGTGCTAAGTAGTGACTCATTGCTGAAGCCATGGTGAGGACACTGAGTCTTAAATCCTTTGAACCTCTCCCAAGCTTCACAAAAGCTCTCATTGTTTCTTTGAGCAAACCCAGAAATTTCATTCCTCAATCTAGCAGTCCTTGCATTTGAGAAGAATTTTGCCAAGAAAGCCTTCTTGCAAGCATCCCATGTGGTTATTGCTCCAGTAGGAAGAGTCTTCTCCCAAAGGTGAGCCTTATCTCCAAGTGAAAATGGGAAGAGCCTCAACTTGAATCCATCCTCACTCACTCCATTAATCTTGGTAAGACCACAGATTCTATCAAATTCATCAAGGTGGTCTAGAGGATCCTCCATTGGCAATCCATGGAACTTGTTGGCTTGAATCATGGAGATCAATCCACTCTTGATCTCAAAGTTGTTGTTTGGCACTGTGGGAGGCACAATACCAGCTCTCTGGTTATGTGTGTTGGGTGCATCTCCAGCACCAATGTTCCTTGGTCTTGGAACTAGATCTTGTTGCTCCATTATGATTGGAACTGCTAGCTGTTGTGGAACTACTCTTCTTCTCTGATTTCCTAAACCCTTTTGCAGTCTGTGGATGTTGTCAATAGGCCTTTGAAGATTGTATTTCCCCTTGGACCTTGTGTGCATCAACAGACTGAGATACTGACTCGAACAGGTGCACGGTCGAGCGCAGGCTCGAGTGAGTGGTTGAGTCGACTGGGAACTGGTGTCTAAATAGATATGTTGTCTGACTCGATCAAGTGCTCGATTACTACTCGGTCGAGTGGTGCTCGAGTGGGTGGTCGAGTGGTACCTGAAACTCAAGACAGCCAAGCAAAAGAAGATTCGAGTTCAGCAACTTCACAAGTGTATAAACAAACGTAATCTTAGACTAATTATGATCCTAAATGTCACAAAAACACTCTCAAATGGGCAACGGCGCCAAATTGAAACACACTTTGTTAATGGTATGGATTGATGGATGTATGCAATGGTGAGATATGAAATGAATGGATGGCAGGGTGTTTCAATTCCCCTTATGCAATTGTAGTACAAGAGGTGTCAATCCAATCTTAGGGTTGTGAACAATCAAGATGTGTATATGAGCCTAAGTTAAGCCAAATATGCAAAGGATGTTTGTCACTAACAATCCTATTAATGAAATGTAAAGAGCAGAAAGTAAAACTACTAGAACTAGATGCTGAATGTAAATGGAACAGAATGATTATCACTAAAATGAAGCTAGAATAGAAATAGAAACTATACTAATGAACTAATGCAAGACAATAATGAACAGGAAAATAAGTAAATGCAACAGTAATGCAAATAGAATGAGACTAGAGATAAGACAGGACAATTACAAATCATAAACAAGAGTTCTGGGGATGAACTCGAGCAAGCACTCAATCGAGTGTAGATCGAGTGCAGGGTCGAGCTGGATAAATCCGTGAAACAGAGCAATGCAAGAAAAACAGAGCAACACAAGAACGAATCAAACAACAATCAAACAGCTAAAAATCAATAAACAAGGAAGGCCTTGAGGAGGGATTCATGGGCTGGACTAATGAATGAGGTCATCTAACTTGGTCAACAAATCTCAAGCAAACTTTGACCTAATCTCTAGATATATAAATCTAAGACAAGTTTAATCCACTCTCATGGCAAGAAACAATCAAACCTATGCATCTCTAGACTTGTTCTCATGATGTAGTAACTTTCAGTATCAATTACTATCAATCCACAATTTGCATTAACCAACACACCAAGAATACACAAAGATGCTTAATCTATTCTTAATCAAAGAAAAGTTCTTTTATCACAATCTTAGCTAACAAAATGACTCAAACAAATGAAAACAAGACAATGCAAACTCAAGGCAATAGAACACAACTAGCAACAATACTGAAAATCAAGAATTAACTAGAGAACCTTGGGCAAGGTAATTGACTTGGGAGATAGCTAATCAATCCTAGATGTCTAAGTAACAATCAAGAAAAATCCTATGGCTAGAACACTTATGCAAATCAATTCATTTCCATGATAGAGATCCTATGCTAATCAAGTGATAATCAACAATTTCCAAAGGTAATCACAAGACAAATATGCATTAAGAACAAGTTCAAATACCACTAAGCACCCTAATCATCAATTTCCATTGGCTAGGAATGCAAAGCTCTTGAAAAGATTGGTTCAGGAATTTCATCAAACACCTTGTGGGCATGGAAATCCTAAAGTTTAGATTTAAGCTTGATCAAGGCTATCTAGCAATATTATCACAAATCAAGATAGGAAATGCATAAAATAAGCCCTAGACATCAAAGATCAACCATCTATCTCCCAAATCTACCATGCCCAAAGTTCTTAAAAGATCTACTCACTAATCATCATGATCACACAAAGGAAAGAGGTTTGTCTTTGTGAAATCATAACAAAAGCTTGTAGATTAAGAGATTAGGGTTTGAGTATTTATAGGAAAACATAAACTAAACCGGAACAAACTGGATTAAAATTAAACAATTGAGAGAAAACCGGAATAAACCGGGTTTTGGTCTCAAAATGGCGCACGATCGACCACTTGATCGACCATTTGGTCGATTGGTCCTCCGTCTAGATCGACCATTTGGTCGATCGGTTGGTCGATCGCTCAAGTCTCCGAAGTCTCGCACCTTGAAGTCCGAAGTCCAGCTTGCGTCACGATCGACCATTTGGTCGATTGCTTGGTCGATTGGCCAAATCTCCGAAGTCTCGGCTCGCGTCACGATCGACCAAATGGTCGATTGCTCTGGTCGATCGTTTTGTCCTGTGCCCAGTCCGAGAAGTCTGAGAGTGTTTTGATCGACCAAATGGTCGATTGGCTCCTCGATTGCTTGAAGTCCGCAAATCTGTCAATGTGTTGATCGACCATTTGGTCGATCGGCTGGTCGATTGTTCGGCTTCCTTGTCCTCATTACATTTCCTTGCAAATCCTTGACTTATTTGGCTCCAAAGCTTGCTTTCCTTGCATATCTCCACTCCAACACCTGAAATACCAGACTTGATGCAAAATACAGCCTAAACAACCTAAATGCTCATGAATATGCACAAAATAATGAGGAAATAAGCTTTAAAAACTCATAAAAACACAAGATATCAACTCTCCCAAACTTATATTTTGCTAGTCCTCTAGCAAAAACCAAGTGAAAAACAAGGGAGAGAGGTTTAAAGATGGGACTCAGAGCCACAAGGCATGAGACAAAGGATTCAAACCAAAGTCCTTAGATGTAGTTCAATGGTGCTAAGATCAATCAAAGTCCTTACAAATATTTTTCTATGCTTAACACAATGCATCACTCTAGTTCATCTTCTATCTATTGGCAAAGACTTGCAATCCTATTGAACATCTCTTTCACATTCATTAAAGTGTTTGGTTTGATCTTGCAAATGAAAAATAAATCAAGCTCAATTGGTTTAAGGGAAAGGCTGTTTATAAAGTGGTTGGATATTGGTATTTTTGGGTGGTTAACTCTCAAACAAAGAGGAATGATAGACAGTCATGAAATCTATCTAAGACCAAGAATAATTTGGGCATACAAAGCTTAGCTCTTGATGTTCTACCCACCTAAAAGCTTTTCTACCCCTTATTCTCATCTTTCTTATCTTCCTTTTAAACCCAGAAACTCAACCTTATTCAACTCAACCCCTTTTTCTTCTTTACTTATGGTCTTATACCTTTATTTTTATTTAATCTCTAAGGCTGTTCTTGCTTTAAACACTAGCTCATTTTCTTTCTTATTCATTTTTTTGCTATACTCCCAATCTTGTTTGATTTTTCTTTACTCTTTTCATTTTGATTCTAGGAGACTATAACAATACTTTCTATCCTTTTTCTTTGAGACTTAGAGCTTATAATTAACTTAACCTTAGAGATTTTTCTTTTCTTTTGACCAAGTAAACCTTTATTTCCCTTCTTGTTCTTTCTTGTTCCCAAACTTGAACCCAAATCAACATTCTAACCACCTATTTCTTTCAAAACCAGTCCTATTAGCTAGCTATAAAGATTCCAAGCCTAGCAAAAACAAGAGCCAGTTCTTTGTCATTCTCAATACTCTCAAGATTTCACAACCTATAGCATTATCAAGAAGAGGCCTCACTCAACAAATCAATACAACGTTTGAAAGAAAAGGCTGGGGTTCAAAGGTGTGGCAAGAGATTGGGTTAAACAAAATAGAGTCAAATAGAGATAGTTAACCCAAATGAAAATTCCATGAGCAAGCATTCATAGTCCATATGCAAGATAATTTAAAGATCAAATTAAAGTCCAAATAATATAGAGATGTAACAATTATCAAGCAAGCTTTACACTAGATGAAAATGCTTTCAAGTGACACAATGCTTTTAAGCCTAGATTCTTCATTTTTTTCCCAATGATTAAACAAGCACCAATGAACTATAAATGAGGGCTTTGGGTTCAATCCTAAAACTCAACCTTTACAAGGAAATTTCATCATCATCCCCAAATGCAAATGCATACTAAATGCTTCTAGACTCAATCCTAAACACAAGAATGAATATGCAAAGCTAAATGCATTTTTCTGGTTTTTTAAATTTTTCAATTTTTTTTTTGATTTTTCTCAAAACATAGCTATTAACAAATGCATGACACAATGCATGACACTAAGGATGAAAATCAAAACAAAACACAATGTGAGATAGTTAGTCCCTCCCCCAAACTTAAATCACACCGTCTCGGTGTGAGAAAAGCTGAGAAAAAGTGTAACATCCGTGAACCGGAATCCCGGTTTGGGAGTTGCATCGGTCGATGCAGATGGTGCATCGGTCGATGCATGTGCAATTCTGCGCGTTTTGACTTAAGTCAAACGCTGCGTTTTGGGTTAGGGAAAACCCTTAAGTCGACTTTTTGTCTCATTCGGCGAGTTTGGCCGTTTTTGAGAGGAAACGAAAGAGAGTAAAGGTTTTTGAGTGTTCTTGGTGATTTCTTGGAGATTTGAGGCGTTCCTGTAGAGATCTGTAGCTGGGATCGTTGTAGGAGCTTCCTAGAGGCTTGTTCTTACTTGTTTGTTGTTCAGATTCGTCTTGGCACAGGTAAGTGCATGACCATGGCTTATCTAAGCTAGAGGAACCTTTAACTTGCTTGTTTTGTGTTGTTAGACTTGTTAGATTGTTGGTATGGGCGTTAGGAAGCTTTCTTGTGGCTTGGGAATGAGTTTCTGTGGTTGTAGGAACGAAATCCGGCGAGAAGCTTCGGGGAAATCACGGTGCTCGACGTTACGTCGATCGATGCGTATCATGCATCGGTCGATGCAAGTGTGAGGACGGCGCGTAAAACTCTAGGGTTTTCGTGTTGCATCGAGCATGCGTCGGTCGATGCAGACTGGGTATCGGTCGATGCAAGTTACACTTGTATCGGTCGATGCAACTTCTGTGTCGATCGATGCTTCCCCAGTTGGCATCGGTCGATGCATGTGTGGTGTCGGTCGATGCTAAGTCCTGGTTTGTTATGGTCGTTTTTTGATTGTTGTGTGTTGGTTATTGATACTCTATTGCTTGTGTGTATAGCCCAGTAGATGGGAGGATTGCCTTACTGAGTATTTATAAAATACTCATGCATTGCAATATGTGTTCGTGGTGCAGGTAAAGGCAAAGTGTGATCGTGGAATCCAGGCAATGAAGAGGACGATGTTCTAGGGACTCGGTTGATTGTTTATCTGGCATTGTTAGGTTGCTAGAGTTGAGTTTTAGAGCATTGTTTAGGATTGCTGGTTATTTGGTTTATGTTGTTTGGGAACATTGGTTAGGATTGGAATTAATACTGGATATTGTTGATGTTATTGGTTATATTAATATTGGTTATTTATTAGTATTGTTTTTCCGCTGTTGATTGTGATTGTGGTTAGGTGGCTAGTGGGTATGGGACCACTAGTTGTAGTTTATATTATTATTATTATTTATTATTTATTAAAAAAAAAAAGGGTCGGTCGTTTCATTTTGGTATCAGAGCCCTTACGATTCTAGGTTTGGGTTCACTAGGTTTCTGTTGTAGATGTTTGGGATTGCATGTCTTGATTGATTATGTGAGTTAGTCAATTGTGTGTGGCATGGAGTCCTAGAACATCCTCTTCGAGCCGAGTGTGTGATTCCACGGTGAGTTTATGTTTCTGTGTTGTAATAGAAATTGTTTGCTTAGCCTTCTGTTCATGGTAGTGCAGATGGTTAGAGAGGATGTTGTGGCTGGTCGAGGTCGTGGACGCGGACGTGGTCGCGGACGTGGTCGTGGTAGGGGCAGAGCCCCTGGTTAGTGAGACCGAGGACCAGAGTGTGACAGCTGAGGGTGTTGGCGAGTCGCAGGGTGTTCCGGGGGATTCCGTGAGTGTGGCAGGAGGGGGCGGTGTTGATGCTCCAGTGGCCAGTGATGCTAGGGTCCCGGGTGTGGGGGTCCCAGCGGGTGGAGTCTCTGGTGTTGACGTTGCGGCTTTGCTAGCACAGGTGTTAGAGCGGTTACCACCAGTGGTACCGGCTCGGGCTCAGGTAGTGCCACTAGTGGTGGCGGAGGAGCGGCAGCCAGTGGCTGCGGATGTGGGGTCCATGCTCGTTATCTCAGCATGTTGACAGAGATGGGTCGGTTGCGTACTGAGCAGTTTTCGGGAGGTGTCGATCCTACAACTGCGGATGCGTGGAGGACGAGAGTGGAACGTAACTTCCATACTCTGAGATGTCCTGAGGAGTTTTGGGTGGACATAGGGGTCTACTTTTTGAGTGGTGATGCTGAGTTGTGGTGGAGATCTGTGGCTGCTAGGAGGGTGCAGCGGGAGATGACTTGGGCTGACTTCGTTTTGGAATTCAACCGCAAGTATTTTCCTAGAGAGGCATTGGATCGTTTGGAGGTGCAGTTCCTTCAGTTGTCTCAGGGGACACGGTCAGTGCGGGAGCTGGACTTGGAGTTCAGTCGACTTCTTTGTTATGGAGGTCAGGCTATGGAGCCTGAGGAGGCTTAGATCAGGAGGTTCTTGAGGGCTCTATGTGATGACTTGAGAGTTCACTGTAGAGGGAGGAGTTATGCTACGCGTGCAGAGCTGGTTGAGACTGCAGCAGAGATTGAGGAGGATATCCGGGCACAGTCAGTGGCGGTAGCTCCAGCAGTTCAGCCTAGTAAGGCTCAGCAGCAGGGTGGTTCTAGCAGGGGCGGTAGGCATGCTCAGGGAACCAAGAGGAAGTGGGAGGCTACGCAGAAGCCGAGTGGTGCAGGTTGCTTCGGTTGTGGGAGCAGGGAGCACAGGGTAGCTAGTTGTCCCAAGAGGAGTGTTCCGACGGAAGGACCTCGGGTATGTTATCACTGCAGGGAGACAGGGCACATCAGGCCTTTTTGTCCCAAGTTGCAGCCGGCAGCAGTGGCAGCGTTGCAGCAGGTGCATCCTGGGGGTCAGCAGGTGGCACGGATTGAGCAGGGGCCTCGGGTTTACACGACAGTGGAGACTGGTGGAACCAGTGCCGGGGCGATCACAGGTATAATTTCTGGTACTTAATCTTTGTGAATTTTTAGTAGGTTCAGATTTTATGTTTCCTGTGATAAAGTGTTAGGTTCTCAACACATGAGGTTTGTGTAGGGACCTTGTTGGTGGGCGGGTTTAAGTCCCACGTTATGTTTGATTCTGGAGCTTCTCACAGCTTCATTACTCCAGAGTGTGCAGAGAGTGCAGGGATCAATGGGGATCCTGGAGAGCGTACAGGAGTTGTTACAGTTGCGGGAGGCAAGTTCCTGAGAGTTATTGGACGGGTTAGAGGAATTGATATCCAGATCGCAGGAGAGTCATGGCCAGCGGATTTGCTTATCAGTCCAGTGGAGCTGTATGATGTTATTCTCGGGATGGATTGGTTGCATCGGCATAGGGTGCATTTGGATTGCCATCGGGGTAGAGTGGAGTTTGAGCGTTCAGGAGGGAAGTTGGTATTCCAGGGTATTAGACCGACTTCGGGAGTCTCGTGATCTCAGCCATTCAGGCTGGGAAGATGATCGAGAAGGGCCGTGAGGCTTATTTCGTTACTATATCTATGCGAGAGTCAGTGGGGAAGTCTACGGTTAGCGGTATTCCGGTAGTGGAGGAGTTTGAGGATGTGTTTCAGTCTTTGCAGGGATTACCACCATCTCGGTCGGATCCGTTCACCATTGAACTGGAACCAGGGATGATGCCGTTATCCAAGGCTCCTTACAGGATGGCTCCAGCAGAGATGGCAGAGCTGAAGAAGCAGCTAGAGGATTTGTTGAGTAAGGGATTCATCCGTCCTAGTGTATCACCGTGGGGAGCGCCGGTGTTGTTTGTGAAGAAGAAGGATGGAAGTTTCAGGTTGTGTATTGATTATCGGGGTTTGAACCGGGTCACTATGAAGAACAAGTATCCTCTTCCTAGGATCGATGAGTTGTTGGATCAGTTGAGGGGTGCTACTTGGTTCTCTAAGGTGGATCTGGCGTCGGGTTATCATCAGATACCGATAGATGAGGCAGATGTGAGGAAGACTGCCTTCAGGACGAGGTATGGGCATTATGAGTTTGTGGTGATGCCCTTCGGATTGACTAACGCACCAGCAGCGTTTATGAGATTGATGAACAGTGTCTTTCAGGAGTTTCTGGATGTATCTGTCATCATTTTCATCGACGATATCCTGGTTTATTCTAAGAGTCATGAGGAGCATGCAGTGCATTTGAGGGCAGTTATGGAGAAGCTGCGGGAGCAGAAGTTGTTTGCCAAGTTGACCAAGTGTAGTTTTTGGCAGTGTGAGATGGGCTTTCTGGGTCACATTGTTTCTGCAGAGGGGGTTTCTGTAGATCCAGAGAAGATTCAGGCTATCAGAGATTGGCCTAGACCGCAGAATGCCACAGAGATCAGAAGTTTCCTTGGATTGGCAGGTTACTACAGAAGATTTGTGCAGGGGTTTGCAAGCAGAGCACGTCCTATGACTAAGTTGACAGGGAAGGATGTTCCTTTTGTCTGGTCAGAAGAGTGTGAGGAAGGCTTTGCAAGCCTGAAGGAGATGTTGACTACTGCGCCAGTGTTGGCTTTGCCTGAGCAGGGAGAACCCTATGTGGTTTATACAGATGCATCTAGAGTTGGGTTGGGGTGTGTTCTGATGCAGCATGGGAAGGTAATTGCCTATGCTTCGCGGCAGTTGTGGGTGCATGAAGGCAACTATCCTACTCATGACTTGGAGATGGGTGCTGTAGTTTTTGCCCTGAAGATTTGGAGATCTTATCTTTATGGTGCAAAGGTACATGTGTTTACAGACCATAAGAGCCTGAAGTATATATTCACTCAGCCTGAGTTGAATTTGAGACAGAGGCGGTGGATGGAGCTTGTGGCGGATTATGATTTGGAGATAGCCTATCATCCTGGTAAGGCTAACACGGTTGCAGATGCTCTGAGCCGGAAGAGGGTAGCTTCAGCTCAGGAGCAGGAGTTGGAGTCCCTGGTAGGGGAGATTAGTGCTTTGAGCTTATGTGTTGTTTCACAGGAACCGTTGGGTTTGGAAGCAGTAGATAGACCAGATCTTCTGAGTAGGGTGCGGTTGCCTCAGGAGAAGGATTTGGGGCTGGTGAATGCCTCTAAGGATGTGGATTCAGAGTATCAGGTCTCAGATAATGGTACTATCTTGGTGCACGGTCGGATTTGTGTGCCCAAGGATGAAGGGTTGAGACAGGAGATTCTGAGAGAGGCTCATGCGAGCAAGTTGTCTATTCATCCAGGAGCGACTAAGATGTACCGTGATCTCAAGAGGTACTATCATTGGGTCGGGATGAAGAAGGATGTAGCTAGTTGGGTTTCGAGGTGTGATGTGTGTCAGCTAGTGAAGGCTGAGCATCAGGTTCCTGGCGGGTTACTGAAGAGTTTACCCATTCCTGAGTGGAAGTGGGATATAATCACCATGGATTTCGTGGTAGGATTGCCAGTGTCACGGACCTTTGATGCTATTTGGGTCATTGTGGACCGGTTGACTAAGTCTGCACATTTTCTGGCCATTAAGAAGACTGATGGAGGAGCAGTCTTGGCTAGGAAGTATGTGAGAGAGATAGTCAGATTGCATGGGGTGCCAGCGAGCATTGTGTCTGACAGAGATTCCAAGTTCACTTCGGTGTTCTGGAAGGCATTTCAGGCAGAGATGGGCACTAAGGTGCATATGAGTACAGCTTATCATCCCCAGACAGATGGACAGTCTAAGAGGACGATCCAGACGCTGGAGGATTTGCTGAGGATGTGTGTGTTGGATTGGGGTGGCCATTGGGAAGATCACCTGAACCTGGTAGAGTTTGCTTACAACAACAGTTATCAGGGGAGTATTAAGATGGCTCCTTATGAGGCTTTGTATGGGAGGCCATGTCGTACACCATTATGTTGGACTCAGGTGGGGGAGAGGAGCATGTTTGGTGCTAGTTTTGTTCAGGAGACCTCTGAGAAGATTCGGGTTCTCAAGCTGAACATGAAGGAGGCTCAGGATAGGCAGAGGAGTTATGCAGACAAGAGAAGGAGAGATCTTGAGTTTCAGGTAGGAGACAGAGTGTACCTCAAGATGGCCATGTTGCGGGGTCCGAACAGGTCATTGTCAGAGACTAAGTTGAGTCCGAGGTATATGGGTCCATTCAGAGTGATTGAGCGGGTTGGACCAGTGGCATATAGATTGGAGTTACCTGAGGTGATGCGTGCATTCCATCAGGTTTTCCATGTGTCTATGTTGCGGAAGTGTCTCCGTGAGGGAGAGGAGGTGTTGGCTAAGATTCCTGAGGATCTTCAGCCTAACATGACATTGGAGGCGAGACCAGTGAGGGTTCTCGAGAGGAGGATCAAGGAACTTCGGAAGAAGAAGATTCCTTTGATGAGAGTCCTGTGGGACTGTGATGGTATTGAGGAGCAGACTTGGGAGCCTGAGGCAAAGATGAAGGCAAGGTTCAAGAAGTGGTATGAGAAGCAAGCCGCGACTTGAGCTTGTTTAGCCTGGTCCCATCTGTAATCCGTGGCTGGAGCGGGAATGGAGTATTCCAGCCCATCTCTCTTGTTACTCGGTCGCTTGGGGTGGTTGGTTGTGCGACTCAGTAACAAGATGAGGTGGTGTTTGGGGTACAAAGTTTCCGTGAGGCGGGGTTGTGAAGAGAAGTTTCCAAAAGTGGAAGGTTTCCAAAAATGGAAAGTGCTAAATATGGAAAGTTTTGCGGGAGTCAGAATTGTCCATTTTAGCGGTGGGAAGCCTTGGAGGGGCTTGTGTGGGCTTTGTGGCGGACTTTCGAGTCAGAGTGCCTGTGTGTGGCGGTCTTTTTAGACAATGTGTGATCTTTGTGACGGGCTTTTTAGCCAAAGAGTCTTTGTGACGGTCCTCTTTAGGACATTTGTGTGGCCTTGGTGGCGGTCCTTGTTAGGACATTTGTTTGGCCTTTGTGGCGGGCTGTTTAGCCAGAGTGTCTTCGTGACGGTCCTTCGGGACAGATGGTCTTTGTGACGGTTCTTCGGGACAGATGGCCTTTGTGGCGGGCTTTTTAGCCAGAGTGTCTTTGTGACGTTCCCTCGGGACAGATGGTCTTTGTGATGGTCCTTCGGGACAGATGGCCTTTGTGGCGGGCTTTTGAGCCAGAGTGCCTTGGTGGCGGTCCTCTTTAGGACATTTGTTTGGCCTTGGTGGCGGTCCTCTTTAGGACATTTAGTTTGGCCTTTATGGCGGCCCTTTTGGCAGAGTTATGATCCTTGTGTGGTCATGAGGTATTCCAGTGAGGGAATATGTGGTTGGTAGGACATTGAGATGTTTTTACGCGAGCCACGGGAAGGAAACCTGGATAGGGATAGGACTCAGACGTGTTTAGAATTGTTTGCTCGCGACTCTTGGGGGACTTAGGTTCTCCTAGTACTGCCATATTCAGAGACTTTGTGGCTCCGGAGTATGGTTGGTATATCGACTTTGGATGACGATCCGGGGGCACGCTGTAGGGTGGCAACCCGAGAGACGAGTTTGGACTTTTCCTTATATATTATGGCATGCGGGCTTCGGCCTGATGAGGAGCCAACATTTGGCATGCAGACTTAGGTCTGATGAGGAGCCAATAAAAACTCAAGGGTTAGGCCTACGAGTAAAGGAAAGTCCAAAAAGCCAAGAGCAAACGACGCCTGGAGCGTGAGTCTATCGCCTAGAGGTGACCTTCTGTAGATCAGTCGGAGGGTGCGGGCCGTGGAGACGGTTGCACGGGAGTCCTTGGCTGATGGTTGTTTAGGATTCGAGGACGAATCCAGTTTGGTGGGGGAGAATTGTAACATCCGTGAACCGGAATCCCGGTTTGGGAGTTGCATCGGTCGATGCAGATGGTGCATCGGTCGATGCATGTGCAATTCTGCGCGTTTTGACTTAAGTTCAACGCTGCGTTTGGGTTAGGGAAAACCCTTAAGTCGACTTTTTGTCTCATTCGGCGAGTTTGGTCGTTTTTGCGAGGAAACGAAAGAGAGAAAAGGTTTTTGAGTGTTCTTGGTGATTTCTTGGAGATTTGGGGCGTTCCTGTAGATATCTGTAGCTGGGATCGTTGTAGGAGCTTCCTAGAGGCTTGTTCTTACTTGTTTGTTGTTCAGATTCGTCTTGGCACAGGTAAGTGCATGACCATGGCTTATCTAAGCTAGAGGAACCTTTAACTTGCTTGTTTTGTGTTGTTAGACTTGTTAGATTGTTGGTATGGGCGTTAGGAAGCTTTCTTGTGGCTTGGGAATGAGTTTATGTGGTTGTAGGAACGAAATCCGGCGAGAAGCTTCGGGGAAATCACGGTGCTCGACGTTGCGTCGATCGATGCGTATCATGCATCGGTCGATGCATGTGCGAGGACGACGCGTAAAACTCTAGGGTTTTCGTGTTGCGTCGAGCATGCGTCGGTCGATGCAGACTGGGTTTCGGTCGATGCAAGTTACACTTGTATCGGTCGATGCAGCTTCTGTGTCGATCGATGCTTCCCCAGTTGGGATCGGTCGATGCATGTGTGGTGTCGGTCGATGCTAAGTCCTGGTTTGTTATGGTCGTTTGTTGATTGTTGTGTGTTGGTTATTGATACTCTAGTGCTTGTGTGTATAGCCCAGTAGATGGGAGGATTGCCTTACTGAGTGTTTATAAAATACTCATGCATTGCAATATGTGTTTGTGGTGCAGGTAAAGGCAAAGTGTGATCGTGGAATCCAGGCAATGAAGAGGAGGATGTTCTAGGGACTCGGTTGATTGTTTATCTGGCATTGTTAGGTTGCTAGAGTTGAGTTTTAGAGCATTGTTTAGGATTGCTGGTTATTTGGTTTATGTTGTTTGGGAACATTGGTTAGGATTGGAATTAATACTGGATATTGTTGATGTTATTGGTTATATTAATATTGGTTATTTATTGGTATTGTTTTTCCGCTGTTAATTGTGATTGTGGTTAGGTGGCTAGTGGGTATGGGACCACTAGTTGTAGTTTATATTATTATTATTATTTATTATTTATTAAAAAAAAAAAGGGTCGGTCGTTTCAAAAAGACTAACGGTAGACAAATAAAAATTAAGACTCAAATGGTATAAACAATGGGGAAGTGTGGTACCTCAAATGGAGACTAGGGGGTGTTGTTTCCTCTCTTGCGCCTAGACTTGCTGCGTTTCTGGATTGGCACTTGCAAGGAGAGACGTGGAGGATCAATAGGCATGGGAGCACTAGCGGAACACTCTCCTAAGGATTGGCGTGCAGGCTCTTGAGCATCCTCGTCCATGGCATCATCATCATCACCAGATTCCGCTTGCTCACCATCATTTGCACCATCAGAACTGTCCTGCGGCTGCTCCATTTCATCATCGGATGAGACATATCCAGCAGGTTGCAGCTTCTTCACCTTCCTAAACAGCTTTCCCATAGCATAGGCTTGCCATTTGTTGATCTTCTGCTGGACCTTAATGAGCTTCGAAAGCATCTTCTCTGTCTTGGTCTTGGGCACAAAATCAAACTGAGGCAACTCATATCTACCAAGGTGGTACGGATCATGCTGTGAGGGTGGAGGAGGTGGCGAGTCCTCTTCAATCTCGGCTGGCTCTTCTTGTGATGCGGCAATCTCATCATCAAGCGGCACAAAGAGAACATCATAGTGGTAGTTCAGGGCAGACAGCCTCTCTGAAGGAAGCATATACTCCTTTGCAGTCCCGTTTCGATCAATGAACTTGTGGATAAAGCTAGCGGGGTCTGCAGTAAGTCTCATGAACTTGGAGCTCACCAAGTGATGGTAGTCAAGATAGGCTCGCCGAGTACATGGCTCAAACTTGGAGAGATCAACTCCCGCTTTGTTGAAGAGAGGAGTTAGCACACCACCAATGTAAGTGTCCATGGTCTTCCCTTTGATGATGTTCTTTGCGTAGGAGGCCAAGTAGTGAGCAAAAATGCAACCATAGTTTACATTGTTCCCCAAATCATCGTTAACTTCTTCTCCTTCATTATTGTCATCAATACTCTCGACAAGGATGTCTTTTAGCCCTTGGAATATGAAGCATAACTCCAACTTGGTTGCTGCTCCAACCACTCCTCTACCAAAGAGAGTGTGCCCAATAGTCTTGATTGCATAGCGAACTACGGGATGACGGACATGTGTGATCTTGGCCTTGTGGCTAACAAACTTTCCCCTCGCCAATGTGTTCCAAAGATGATCAATCCCATTGAAGTTAGGGAAACACAAGTCACTGTTGTTCTCAAAACCATAAGCTTTGCAAAGGTTGGGAATGGAGATCTTGTACCCCAGTCCGCGCACCTTGAATGAGATTGTTCCTTCACTAGCGATGGGGACCCTAGGATTATTGAACTGGTAATCCATGGTGCATAAGAAATCGATTGTAGGATCTGGATAAGTTGGATAATCCATCCTTGCAATCTCTTGAAGACCCATCTTGGTGAAGAACTCATCAAATGTATCAAGAAGACCCATCCTTGCAAGCAAAGCTCTATCGACAAACTTGGTGGGAACAACATTCATTTTGCTGATTCTCTGAAGAGTTTTTATCTCACTCGATGTCCAAGGAGCTGCAGGTGGTTCAACTGGTGTTTCGGTAGTCTTCTTCTTCTTGGAACGATCTTTAGGACCAGCCATTGTACCTATAAACACATTCAAAACCAAATGAGTGACAAGAGAAAAATTCATAAGATTTTTGCAAGTGCATGATTCGAATTTGCCTCAACTCATACTAATGTGATACAATGCTAGTAAAGCCAGCTCAATAACCAAAACAAAAGCAATAAACCACACCTCAAACACAAACACATCAAACGCTCAATGTTCCCCAAATAGTCAAAATTCTCACATTTTGCTAAAATCCTAGACTTGTCAAATTTCAAAGGGAATTGAACCAATTATCAAACAAAACTCTTAAGCAACAACAAAGCAAGCCAAAGAGATTAAAAGCCCCAAATTCTAACAAGCTTTTGCAATTTTCGTTACTTTTCCCAATCAAGAACCCTAAACCACTAAAATTCAAAAAATTTCACCAAACTATGCAAAACAAGCTCTAATAATCAACACCTAAAGTTCTCAAAGTCTGAAACAAGCTTTATATTGTCCTATTAGCAAGTAAACCCAGCTACACAAGAAATTTTCAGAATTTGACAAACCTTGGTGAATTCGAAATTATTGAGTAATAGAGGTGTTACCTTGCTTGCTTGAGAAATAGAGTGATGAAGAAGGATTCTAGGGAAAAATGCAAGTGAATAGAACTTTGAATCAGTGAATTCGAGCAAGAAACAAGAGAGCTGTGTGTGTGAATGAGGGAACAAGTGTTTACGGTCGCACAAGAGAGAACAAAGAGGAAGAAGGGTCGAGGGTTTGGTCGATTGTCTCATTTAATTAGCCTCAAATCGAATTTGACCGGTTTAGGGCGGTTTGGAAGCTAAACCAAGGGGAATCTCGGTTCAATATAAGTAATACAAAGTCAGAATTTTGACTTACCTTGACTTACCTGGTTGGAAGACATTTGATCGACCAAACAATCGACCATTTGGTCGATCGTTTGCTTTGTTTGATCGACCAAAGTCTCGATCGCTTCCTCACTCCAGACAGCTTCGGTGTTGGCTGCGTGATATTAATCGACCTCACGATCGACCATTTGGTCGATCAAATATTTTGACAATCGACCAAATGGTCGATCACACTCCTTGTGCAATCGAGCAATCCTCGATCATTTGCCGAGGCAGGACAGGCTCCGGATGAGACGATCGACCACACGATTGACAAATGGTCGATCGTTCTTCTTGTTTGATCGACCATTTGTTTGATTGGTCCCTCGATCGTACGGCCAATTCCTCACCATTTGAACTTGCACTTAGCTGATCTTAACATCATGATTTCCTGAAAACTTTAAGCAACCAAAGAGCACACACCAAACCAAAAATACTAATTTAAACTGAAGAAAAAGGAAATATTTACAAGGATACCATGGGAATGCCTCCCAAGTGCGCTTGTTTTACGTTACTAAACTTGACGTTACCGCGCCTTTTAGGCGACTTGGGGTTCCGAGAGAGAAACCGTGGTTCTTTCCTCGATGAAATCATTGGCCAAGTAGGGCTTCAACCTCTGTCCATTCACAACAAACTCATTCCCGGATTTGTTTAACAACACAAAGGCTCCATAAGGTCGAACTTCCTTGATCTTGAACGGTCCCGACCAACGAGACTTGAGCTTTCCTGGGAATAGCCTCAACCGAGAATTGAACAGCAAGACCAGGTCTCCTTCTTTGAACACCCTTGGGAGAATCCTCTTGTCATGGAATGCTTTTGTCCTCTCCTTGTAGATCTTTGAACTCTCATAAGCATCAAGGCGAATTTCTTCTAACTCATTCAGCTGCACCAAGCGTTTCTCAACAGCATTCTTGATATCAAAGTTAAGAAGTTTGACTGCCCACATTGCCTTATATTCTAGTTCAACTGGCAAATGACAAGACTTTCCATAGAGAAGGTTGAAAGGAGTTGTTCCAATTGGTGTCTTGTAGGCAGTTCTAAATGCCCATAGAGCATCATCCAGCTTCTTTGACCAATCCTTCCTTGTGATATCAACTGTTTTCTCAAGAATTGACTTGATTTCTCTGTTTGAAATCTCAACCTGACCACTAGTTTGGGGATGGTAAGGTGTAGCAACCTTATGCTTCACTCCATGCTTCTTGAGAAGACTCTCAAAGACCTTGTTGATAAAGTGTTTCCCTCCATCACTAATGACCACTCTTGGAATACCAAACCTTGGAAAGATGATTGTCTTAAACAACTTCAACACAACCTTTGCATCATTGGTAGGACTAGCTATGGCTTCAACCCATTTAGAGACATAATCAACAGCCACAAGTATGTAATTGTTACCATAGGAAGAAGGGAATGGTCCCATGAAGTCAATACCCCATACATCAAACACTTCAACCTCTAAAATAGGAGTTTGTGGCATTTCATTTCTCCTGCTGATATTGCCTCTTCTTTGACATGAATCACACTTTGAGATGATCTCTTGAGTGTCTTTGAACATTGTAGGCCACCACAAACCAGCTTGAAGAATCTTTGTGACTGTCTTGAATGTAGCAAAGTGACGTCCATAGGCTGCTCTATATCCTCCTTGGCAACACATCTTCTATAAATCTTGTCTTTACAAAGAGTGTAGAGGTATGGTGCATCCCAATAGTAGTTGTTGATGTCCTTGAAGAACTTTTTCCTATCATACCCAACCAAATTTGGTGGCTCAACTCCACAAGAAAGGTAGTTAACATAATCAGCATACCAAGGACCATTCTCTTCCATCCTCATGACCTCTCCAAGCTTTTTCCAAGTCTCATGGCTCTTGTCAAGGAGTTGAATTGCCATTATCTGTTCTTCAGGAAGTGCATCATTGATTGGAATCTCATTGTCAATCTTTATTCTTGATAGATGATCAGCTACTCCATTTTCAATGCCCTTCTTGTCTTTAATCTCCAAATCAAACTCTTGAAGTAGCAATATCCATGTCAACAGCCTTGGTTTAGCATCCTTCTTTGCGAAGAGATATTTCAATGCTGCATGATCAGTGTGAACAACCACTTTTGAACCCACCAAGTATTGCCTAAACTTCTCAAATGCAAAGACAATAGCTAGGAGCTCTTTTCTGTTGTAGCATACTTGACTTGAGCTTCATCCAAGGTTCTACTTGCATAGTATATAACATGAAGCTTCTTATCTTTTCTTTGACCAAGCACTGCTCCAACTGCATAGTCACTAGCATCACACATGATTTCAAATGGCAAATTCCAATCTGGGGCTTGAATTATTGGAGCACTAATCAACTCTTCCTTTATCTTCTTGAAAGCTTGAAGACACTCCTCATTGAACTCAAAGAAGCTTCCACCATCTTTAGAAGGCTTGTGAGAGTCAAGAATCTTTTCATATCCTTCACTATCCTCCTTTAGTAACCCAAACTCTCCTTACTTAACTGTCAAAGTGCTTTGGAGCTCATCTTCTATGGCCAATTCCTCCAATAGCTCATCAGCTAAAGCTTCCATCTTCTCAATGTAGAACACTTGACCACCAATTGTAGGTTTCCTCATCACTTGGTTGATGTCAAAAGTCAAAGCTTCATTTTCCAAATTCAACTGTATCTTCCCACCTTTCACATCAATCATTGTTCCAGCAGTTCTTAGAAATGGTCTCCCCAAGATGAGTGGATCCTTTGGTTCTTCATCCATTTCAAGAACAACAAAGTCGGTTGGTATCTCAAAATGACCAATCATCACCGAGAGATCTTCAAGCACTCCAACCGGGGTTCTAATTGATCTATCAGCAAGGACAAGGGTGATCATACACTTCTTGTAGTGTGTGAAACCCAATCTCTTTGCAACCGAGAGAGGCATCAAACTCACACTAGACCCCAAATCACATAAGCAATGGCCAAAAGATAAAGGTCCTAGAGTGCAAGGGAGGGTGAAGCTACCAGGATCTTCAAGCTTCTTTGCCACCATTTTGTTTTGAATGATAGCACTACACACTCATGAGCCAAGATAACCATTCCTTGGAGAGCTTTCTTCTTCTCCAAAACTGCATCCTTGAGGAACTTGCTGTAAGAGGGGTTCAACAAGAATGCATCGATGATAGGCATTGTGATAGCAACATCCTTCATTTGTGCATCAAACATGGCTCTATACTTGTCCACTTGTTGCTTCTTGAACCGTCCAGGAAATGGCAGCCTTGGTTCATAAGGTGGAGGCACAAACAGAGTTTCTTTGGCTACACCTTTACTTTTCTTGGAAATTTCATCAATGGTCTTGTCTTGCTTAGGCTCCTCAACCACTTTACTCTTCCCTTTGTCAACCACAACTCCTTCAGCTTCTTTATCTTTACCCATATCCTTCAATATCAGCTAATCTTCATCATCAATCTCAACCACTACCTCCCCTCCTTTAGGCTCAATGTCCCTATTGAGCTCATTAGTTGGTAGCTGCTTACCACTTCTCAACATGATGGCGTTTACAAACTCCTTTGGGTTTGGTTCGGGTTTTCCCGGTAATGAATCCATTTGTCTTGTAGAGGAGGAGGAAGCTTGTCCTTGGACTTGTGTTTGCAACCTCTCAAACTTAGCATTCAACTCACCATAGACATTGTCAACATTATGGTGTATGGCCTTCATTTGTGTAGCAAGTTCAATAGCTCCTCTCCCTTGTCCTTCTAGGAGTTGTCTAAGTAGAGCATTTGTGTCATCTACTTGACCTTGAGGATGTGGTGCATTCATTTGTTGTTGAGGTTGGGAATAGCTTTGAGGTTTGGCTTGGTAATTCCCTTGAGGCTTTGGTTGATAATTGGGTTGAGAAGGAAAACCAGGTGGTTTTTGTGGTGGATAAGACTGATCTTATGGGTTCTCCACATTGGTGCTGCGGTAAGAGAGGTTAGGATGGTTGCGGTAATTGGGATTGAACTTGTTATACACTTGTCCACCCACATAATTGACCTCTTCTTGTCCCTCAACACAAGCTTCCATTCCCTCTTGATATCCTTGATAAACATCACTTTCGGTAACAAAATGGACTGGCTTTTGTGTGGCAAGAATCATCTTATCCATCTTGTCATTCAATGCTTTGATCTCCTTGCGGTGATGCTCATTCATATCAGAGTGATCTCGTGGAGTTCTGTCATAATCCTCCCCATAGTTACCATCACTTTGAGCAAGATTCTCCACCAAAGTCATACCAACATCAACATCTTGGCCAAGGAAGTTTCCATTACTTGCTGTGTCAAGCAACATTCTTATCTTTGGTAGCACTCCTCTGTACAATGTGCTAAGAAGAGACTCCTTGGAGAAACCATGATGAGGGCATTGCATAGTATAACCCTTGAATCTCTCCCATGCTTCACAAAAACTCTCATTTCCCTATTGAGCAAAGCTTGATATCTCAATTCTCAACCTTGCTGTTCTTGTAGTTGAGAAGAACTTGGAGAGGAAGGCTCTCTTGCATTGATCCCACGAGGTAATGGATCCCACTGGTAGGTTCTTCTACCAAGTCCTAGCTCTATCTCCAAGAGAAAATGGAAAGAGGCGGAGTTTGAATGCATCTTCCGAGATTCCATTGATTTTCACTGTCCCACACATCATATCAAACTGATCCAAGTGATCAAGAGGGTCTTCCATAGGCAGACCATGGAACTTTGAGCTTTGCACCATGTTGATAAGGCTTGACTTGATTTCGTAGTTGTTATTCTCAACAGCTGGTGCTCTAATTCCTTGGCGGTTCCCATGAATGTTCGGTTGATCAAAGGCTCCAATGACTCGTGGTTGTCTTTGAGGATGGATAGGAGCTTGGTTTTCGTTGGGCTGATCATTTCCATTATGACCAGCGGCTGGAGGCGGATTGTTCTCCATGGCTTGGCGGGCGAAACGGCGGTTCTCTCTTTCAAGTCGAGGTACGTCATCAACAGGCTGAAACAAGTTTGCTAAACCGTGGCTTCTCAAGTTCATACACCCTGAAAATCAAAGACAAACCACCAATGCAACCCAAGCAACAAACAGTGTAAAGTAAATGAATAGTCTCAAGCAAAGATGAAATCCTAATGGTCAATTAGAATGCAAACGGGCAACGGCGCCAAATTGATGTAGTAACTTTCAGTATCAATTATTATCAATCCACAATTTGCATTAACCAACACACCAAGAATACACAAAGATGCTTAATCTATTCTTAATCAAGGAAAAGTTCTTTTATCACAATCTTAGCTAACAAAATGACTCAAACAAATGAAAACAAGACAATGCAAACTCAAGGCAATAGAACACAACTAGCAACAATACTGAAAATCAAGAATTAACAAGAGAACCTTGGGCAAGGTAATTGACTTGGGAGATAGCTAATCAATCCTAGATGTCTAAGTAATAACCAAGAACAATCCTATGGCTAGAACACTTATGCAAATCAATTCATTTCCATGATAGAGATCCTATGCTAATCAAGTGATAATCAACAATTTCCAAAGGTAATCACAAGACAAACATGCATTAAGAACAAGTTCAAATACCACTAAGCACCATAATCATCAATTTCCATTGGCTAGGAATGCAAAGCTCTTGAAAATATTGGTTCAGGAATTTCATCAAACACCTTGTGGGCATGGAAATCCTAAAGTCTAGATTTAAGCTTGATCAAGGCTATCTAGCAATATTATCACAAATCAAGATAGGAAATGCATAAAATAAGCCCTAGACATCAAAGATCAACCATCTATCTCCCTAATCTACCAAGCCCAAAGTTCTTAAAAGATCTACTCACTAATCATCATGATCACACAAAGGAAAGAGGTTTGTCTTTGTGAAATCATAACAAAAGCTTGTAGATTAAGAGATTTGAAAGACAAACTGATATTAAAACTGGAAAATCCACCAAAGATTCAACAAAACCAAGTATGGAAAAGCTTAAGAACCTAAGAGGCTGCTAAACAAGAGATAATAGATAAGATAAGAGATAAGTCTCCACAAATTAGGGTTTGAGTATTTATAGGAAAACATAAACTAAACCGGAACAAACCAAATTAAAATTAAACAATTTAGAGAAAACCGGAATAAACCGGGTTTTGGTCTCAAAATGGCGCACGATCGACCACTTGATCGACCATTTGGTCGATTGGTCCTCCGTCGTGATCGACCATTTGGTCGATCGGTTGGTCGATCGCTCAAGTCTCCGAAGTCTCGCACCTTGAAGTCTGAAGTCCAGCTTGCGTCACGATTGACCATTTGGTCGATTGCTTGGTCGATTGGTCAAATCTCTGAAGTCTCGGCTCGCGTCACGATCGACGAAATGGTCGATTGCTCTGGTCGATCGTTTTGTCCTGTGCCCAGTCCGAGAAGTCTGAGAGTGTTTTGATTGACCAAATGGTCGATTGGCTCCTCGATTGCTTGAAGTCCGCGAATCTGTCAATGTGTTGATCGACCATTTGGTCGATCGGCTGGTCGATTGTTCGGCTTCCTTGTCCTCATTTCATTTCCTTGCAAATCCTTGACTTATTTGGCTCCAAAACTTGCTTTCCTTGCATATCTCCACTCCAACACCTGAAATACAAGACTTGATGCAAAATGCAGCCTAAACAACCTAAATGCTCATGAATATGCACAAAATAATGAGGAAATAAGCTTTATAAACTCATAAAAACACAAGATATCATCTCATATAGTAAAGAGTCTACACAAGCAGGCATTACGCAATACATCTCATACCAAACAAGACCTCTAATCTCTTAGCAAGCCTAATGGTAAGCTCTAGATCTAGCCTTATCTATGCTCCTTAAACATTGATGTGATGCTAAGATGCTTGAAATCAAACTCTAACCTCTCAGTTCAGGATTAGCATTAAGAACATCTAGCCTAGAAGAGATTCTACCACAATCAAGCTTGACCAAAGCAAACAGACCTCAAACACAGCCCAGCCTAACCCATCCTCAAGATCCTAAGCTACTACTCACAAGAACACATGATGAACATCAAAGTCATAAACCCAGAAAATACTGAAACTTGTATCAAATGAAAGATAAAACAAAGATCTATAACATTCAAGAAGGAATCAAACACGAATTCTTAATATCTTGAAAGTTATGAAACCAACAAAATCCAAGAATCTTATGTTTTCTCTCTTAAAAGAGTACAAGATCTAAGGAAAATATAAGTGCAAAAAAAAATAATTCCCAAAAGGGTAAAAACTAGGTTTCTGACTATTCTAAAAAGCTGGACTCTTTGGTGGCTGCAGGTACAAGGCTTTATATAGGAGAGGAGGTGGAAGCCCTAAAAATGCTAAAAGACAAAATAGTCAACGGCTCGGTCAACTCGACCCTGTGCTCGGTCGAGTTGGCTTTTCTTATGCTTCCTCCACTCGGTCGAGTCCTCCTCTGCACAAGGTCGAGTGTCTGGTCGAGTGTGGGGTCGAGTTGGACTCTGGACCTTGGTTCTTCAGCCTTAACTCTATTGCTTTCCCTTCATGATTGCCTCACTTCTCCTCAGCATTGCTTCCATGCTCCTTAAGCTCCAAAATCACCTGATTATGCATGAAAAGATGCAAATGCAATGCAACTAAACTCTAATGCATGATTAGTCCTAAAGCTATGCAATAATGGTAAAAATGGATAGCAAAAGATGCAAAAGATGTGAATAAACTAAGGAAAAACATGGTAAAATATATGAACATCAATGGTCACGTGTCTGGATGCTCGACGGGGTTGAATGTAGCGCATAGTGCGCATAGCTTTGCGGTTGTTTGGAGCGTCGCCAGCAGCTACACGGTCAGGAAGGATAACTCCATTGGTTAAGCCATTTGTCAGAGCGACGCTCGTAGCGCCTACGGCTTCGCGGTCGGTTGGATTGACTCCAGTTGTTTCCGAACAGGGGACGTAGTGCCTACGGCTACGCCATTGGTTGGAGCGACGCGCGTAGCGCCTACGGCTGCGCGGTCAGTGAGTGTTACGTCCTCGCCCATAACTGCTTTGGTCCTGTTGACGCCTTGGAGCTGGTTCGTCCTCGCACGGGTGCGCCCCCATACGGTGCGCCTGGGAGACACGTCGTGGGCTGCGGATGAGTCAGCGCCTTCATTGCTGGAGAGATCGGTGTGAGACATGCTTCTGGGTTTCCGAAAACGCCTTGTCTTGAAATTTTTTCGTCAAAATGAAAGGATTCCGTTCAGCCCCACGGTGGGCGCCAAATTGTTGATGTTAGATATCGACAATATAGATAATACGAATCTTAATGGGATTAAATCGGATCTGGTCCTTTTCTTTAAGTAGAATTCGATAGAAGGGTTTACAGAAAATGACAATCAAGGAGCTAAGTGCAGTTAATACGAAAATAATTGCTCCTCTCTCTAATTGCCCAAAAAGTGGATCCCCAGCTCTGACAATGACATCTGGTATATATAGTGGGCCAGTGACCTAAGGCTTCTTCTATCTCTCTGCAAAATGACGATTTTGCCCCTGTGGCCAGATGAGCCAGATCTAAGACTTCAGGCCCAAAACTTCCTAAAACCTTCTGTTTGGGCTTCTGTAAATGTTGGGGGCAAAGCCCATATCCAACAATCGTGAGGAATGTTGGTAATATACAGCTTCAAAAGGAGATCCCAGATTCCATCAATATTGATGTTGCTAAGGTCACACTTTTTATTCTTTTCAAAATTCAATTTTAAGTTACTTTAGTGAGAATTGGTGTAATAGTACTAGAGAAGCTCCATTGAAATGATGTCAATCGTGTCTTGACAATGATGCCAACTTTTGGATTGGATTAATCGATTGATGAGATGCTTGGATCATTTTGATATATATATATATACATATATATTTGATGATGGCACCAGAATGGATATTTATGAGATGTTATAAAGTTCGGCACAAGTATGAATATGTGTCGTGTGTTGTTTGTAAGTAAGCATGATAGATGTTATAAAATTCTCTAAAGTCATTAAGCTCTAATGTTGATCGGTACAATATGTACGTCTCCATCCCTTATAGTTTTTATTGTGGGTTTTTCCCAGGTTGTGAAGAAAATATGTGTTCATGTTATTTTTTTTTCTCCAAAGTATCCTAAAATTACCTAAAATTCAATAACCAAATTTCACCAAATCACAAGTAATAAAGTTTCAAAATTTTTAGAAATCTCTAACAAATAATCAAATCTCCTAAAATTACACTTAAATCTCCTTAAATCTCTCAAAATTCTAAAATATTAAAATCCCACCAAATCTCCTAAAATATCAAGTTCAACACACTCCGCTAATAGTTATGCACAAACTCTTTAGTTGAGAGTTTTTAATTCTTATACTATCTGGATACGACCAGTATATATTTGAAAATTGACATTTTAAGCTAATTAACTTTATATATATATATATATATATATTTATTTAAGTTTTTTAAATTATACATGCAAGAAAATTTTATAATATTCTGTTTAACATTAGAATAAAATTGATATGATATTCTTAATTCTTTAATTGTGTAATTTGTAAAATTGTTCAATTTTTATCTATTCACTAGAACTAGGACCCGCGGTACACCGTAGAGCAAACTATTTATAACTAAAACATTTAAATTATAAGTTGTATTTGTTGGTTAAATATGTTATAATTATATAATAATTGTTAATTTTATGGTTTAAACCATATAATACTGCAATATAATTTATTTTTTACATAATATTTATTTAATCAATTTAATTAGATATGTTTATTCTCTGATACCGATATTTAACAAAATAATAAAATGATGTTTTACCCGTATAACACCGAATTAATGATATTTTAAATTTATATAAAGAAAAATACTTGGGTTCATCCCTAAGGTGAACCCCTTTGTTCAATTTCTCCTTTTCAATCTTTCTATACATTATTTCATTTAAAAAGTAAATCAAAATTAAATTAAAAAATAAAATGAATTAAGGAACTAAATTATGTATACTTTTTATTAAGAAAAGTTAAATATTGGTGTGGTTTAGACTTTACAATTAGAACGAAATTATGTGTCGGTTTGGATTTACAAGTAAAGTGATTAAGATTTAGATTTTACAATTAAAACAAAATTATATGTCGGTTTGGGTTTACAAATGAAGTGGTTATGGTTTAGATTTTATAATTAAAAAGAAATTATATGTCGGTTTGGGTTTACAAATGAGATGGTTAGGGTTTAGATTTTACAATTACAACGAAATTATATGTCGGTTTGAGTTTACAAATGAGATGGTTAGGGTTTAGATTTTACAATTAGAACAAAATTATATATCGGTTTGGGTTTAGAAATGAAATGGTTAGGGTTTATATTTTACAATTAGAATGAAATTATATATTGGTTTGGGTTGATAAAAAACGGTTATAGTTTTTAATTTTATAATAATGTATACAAATTTTGTTTCTTTATTTTATAAATCGGTGAATAAATAGATTCTTAAATGTATTATGACATATCAAATTCTCATTAGTTAAAATAAGGAGAAATGAACATAGAGGTTCACCCCTAAATTATTCTTATAGAAATATCGACAAAACCCGTCCCGCTATATAACTTCATCCCGAGATATTTTAACTTGCATTATATCATCTTAATTTTTAATATTTATTGTTTTTTTATTATAAATATTAGATTGAGTTGATATGTTATTTATTAAGATTGTAACCATTTACATCTTATAAGATTGATGCTTCTTATAAAGTTTTAATATTTATAATAATTAGAATTCTTAAAACGGTTGAGTATTTCTCTTATTTGAAGTTTCGTAAAAGTTTAAATATATTATTAATCTTTTAAATCTTAGCTATAATTAATTTTGAAATTTTTGGTAAATAATATTAATGTCAATGCATTGAATGCTAATTGTTTCCAAAATGAATTTTTTGTCAAAAGTTGCTGCAAAAATATTAGTATAGATATGTTTTCATCCTACTATATTAATTGGCAAGTACAAATACGAAACAAACCTTAAAATGTGGAAAAAATTACATTAAATTTCCATTAAAAAAACTTAATTAAAACGAAAATTGGGGACACATCAAATAAAATAAATTGTAGAAAAGTAAAAAAAAAAAATCTATTAGAATCAAAACTAATTCGTACTTAAAAAAAAAAAACTAACAACTAAGTTTTGAAAAATCTAATCGAATAAAATCTACAACTACAAATTTTGTCAAAAACAATTTCAGATTAAATTTTTTTATAAAAAATAAAAATATATAACAGTTCCATTTAACAACTTAGGTTTTTAAAATTAATAAATAAAAAATAAAAAATATAGATATAGTATCTTATCTATTTTAAAAAATTATATTTATCTTTTAGCGACTGTTTTTTACGAAAATAAAACTAAGTTGAGATTTAAATATATTCAATGCTTAATTTAAAAAAAAAAAAAAAACAGATAATTTTAATCACAAAATATTATAAATAACATAATAACAAAATAAATTATTACAAATTTGCATCAAAAAAAGTTCAGTCTGCGGTTTTCTGTAGGTTAGTACCTAGTTGTAATATATTTTAACAAGCATTTTCTATAGTATTGTTTATTATTAATTCTCTATAGTATTTTCTCATCTAGATACGAAGATTACTTTCAAGAAAATCGAGAACAGCACTTCACAAAGCCCCAATAACGATACACTTGTAGTTACTCTCGGGTAGCCAATTGTGAGGTGTCGAAAATCCTAATCGACATAGGAAATTCGGTGAAATTCATATTTGATAAAGAAATCGGATATCTAGGACCCCCTTCCCCTTGATAACCTTTATGAGTGCCACCTCGATGTCGCTCGGTACAATAAAATTACATGTGCTCGGAGCCGATGTTCCAAAGATGGTAGAGTTTACCGTCTTGGACAAATCCGCAACTTACAATATAATCTTAGGAACGGCTTGGATTTACCAGATGAAAGCGTTCCTATCAACATACCACCAATGGGATATTAATACAATATACTTTGTTGAGCAATTTTGGTTTTTTCTTTAGAGTTTGTTTTCTAGTTCATTTGTAAAGGACATTTGGACATTTCTTTAGGAGCTCACAAGTTCGATTTTACTAAGAATCCATAGCAAAAGAACCCTAATCTTCGAAGTCATTTACAAATGAAAACTCGACCCCTTTTTTAATTAAATTGTGAGTTAAATATATATGATTTAAGAGAATTTGTTAGAAATCTCCTTTTTGAAATATCATTTTCAAATATGTCATTTTTGAGATATTATTTTCAAAAATACTCCTTTTTGAAACATTTATATTGTTGAAAATGCCCATGATTGAATGTGTTTTAATTTATGGTTTGAATAATATATATAAAAAGTTGTATTGTCAAATGGATCAATATGGAGTGAAACCTTACTTTTATATATTTGATTTCTGCAAAATCGTAACAATTTCTCCTCCTGTGAAACTTAAAATATTATTAATTACTGAAATTTACCTATGTTGATCCAAATTTGGCCAAAAATAATTGATTTAACATTTGTCATTACTTTTGTTTTTTTTTTTTTTTTTTTGTGTCTCTCAGTTGTTCTTATTTATAAAAGCAGTTTTGTGTCTCTAGTGTGTGTTTTTACTATAACTTATAACTTTCATTGCCGAGAAAGAGTATATTGGTTATTAGACCATCTCCAATGTAAATCTCTTTTTTTTTTTCTCTAATATAGAGTAACTCTAAAATAGTGCATGGTTTTTCTCCAATGTACTGCTCTATATTTGATTCGATAATAGAGTTAGTATAAAAATTAGAATTGAGAATAGAATTACTCTAAATATAGAGCAATCTCATTATTTTCTCTATTTAAAAATAAGATATAGAGTTGGGTTGGAGCAAAAATTGCTCTATAATAAAATTGTACTTCTAAAATATAATGGGGTTGAAGATGTCCTTATATAAATATAACTTTCTTGTAAAAGATAAATTCATAAAGGAGTACAAACTAAAGAAACGTTTTGTCTCTTCTTTTTGTATATATGTGTCCTCTAGTTGCAGGTTTTCGTCAGTGGGAGGATGGAGTTGCTGAATTTTTATCATTCGTTTGTTGAACTGCTTCTTGACCATGGCTACGTTCCTCATAGTTGACCATGAATTTGTATCACACGTTTGGTCATTTGGCTAGACCTGCGTGAAAATACGATGTTATCGATCAATAACAATTGGAAATATTTATGTATTAACGACGACATCAAGTTACTAGACGCTTGAACCTAGGTCTCCATACTTTGTTCCGATCTTCCGTTCTTCCTTCGTCCTCGAATTGAATCCACAAAGGAAACCAAAAGAGCCATCATATGACTAACCAGGATCTTTCATATTATTCAGTGTTCAATGAAGTTTAGGGTGGAGAGACTTTCTTACTTGTTGCATTTTTAAAACAGATTGAAAGTTGTGTTTTAATTAATAGATAAACTCACTACAGAATCGTTTCACCATGTCAAATCAAAAACCATTAAAGTACTGGGTCTTCTCCTTATCTAAGACGACGCATTCCACAGGTTTAGAAAATAACTTTTTTTCACCTTTTTCTTAGAATTGTTCTTCGTCTGTATATATATAAGCCACAGGTAAATGAACGAGTATATCTTAAATATCATATTGTTTATAGTACTTAAGGTCAATGAGATTACTTGCAGCTTACTCATCAGAAAGCAACGTGCAAATAAAATGTGCTCATCACTCTCTGAGACCATCAAATATAAAGAACAAAGTTTCAAGCTTTCAGCTAGACAAAACAAAAAGTGACCTTTTTTTTTCTTTCCCTTTTTCTTCTTTTCATATATGTTTTTCAGATTAACGCTAGTCAACAAGAAGAGATTAATCAACAGAATCCACCAAATATAATCAAAAGCTGCTATACAAGGTCCAAACAAGGGAGAACATCTCCTAAAGAATCAAGTGCTGTAGAACTCAAGCTATCTTCATTGTGGCTGGAGTGTTATGCTTCTTTGCTGCCTTAATCTCGAGCGCAGGTGGAACTGGCGGTGGAGGTTTATTCATTCCAATCATGACTATGAAAACAACTTCAAGTTTCTCTGGTATAATTAAGAATTAGATGTTAAATTTTATTGATAATGTTTAAATTTTAAAGGTAACCTGCACACGGTTTTTAGAATTTATTTGGTGGCTTTTTCTAAAACTATATTTAATTTTACACACTCTATTATATACTCTCTGTGTTTCAATATACTATAAGATTTTTTAGGCTTTTTATTTCTTCCATTTTATAAGATACTAGAATGTTCCACCGTTGGTGACGTGAGATAGCAGTTCGAGTAAATTGATAATACCAAAACAAATTCTTTTTTTTTTTTTTTCAAACAACTTGCTTTTCATTCAAATCAAAGAGAAACAAGTACAAAGCAAAGGGACAAGAGTTCCAAATTTTAAAACATTACAATAGAAGACATTCCCCAATGCCACAAAGTGAAAGATAAGAGATCGATTTTAATTCCAAGAGAGCTGTGAACCAAAGGCTTGGAAGCCCACTAGCACATGTGAGATCATGGTGAATCGAGAGGTCATCTTTGAGAACTTCGAAGGATGAAAGCTTGGTCACGGTCATAAGACATTGTGACGTTGATAAAAAGATCAATGCTTTGGTTCTCACCGGAATGAGAGGTACTACCCAAGGTAGCAAGACAGCAAGAATCCGGGTGACTATGGTGTTGTAGTCGCTGAAGGGTTGCTTTGATTCCCAAAGCATAAAGGTTGGATCTCTTCGATAAAACGCAATATAAGCTAATTGGTATGGGATCCGGTAGATGAGAATGGTTGTAAACCGATGCTTGACATCATCAAATGGACAGCTTGAATGATAACCAACATTGAACATATCCAGTTCAAGATGATTACCACTTTGGCTAGATCGAATCAATACACTTAGACCATAAATCTGGAGGCTTAAAAACTCAAACCGCAAGTCTCTAATATCGACTAAAACCAGGGTTCTGACATGATATATGAATAACCAGAGCAACAATGGTGATACCTTTCTTCCATGGAGTCTTCGGCCATTGAGAAGAGGAGATCGACACAGACTTCAACTTTGGTAGGGTATAGACGGTTGAAAACTGGACAAGGATTTTGTCGTTTCATAACTTTTGTAGGGCTTTATGGACTTGGGCCTGGTGATAGTAAATGGGCCAACATGTGAAACTAAGTCCACTAGGGAAAACCCTAGTTTCACAAGCGGATGCCAAGGGAAGGATTGGAGGCGACGGCTGACCGGATTTTGTAGAGTGATTTGCAGCGAGAACATCTCCGGTGGGTGATATATCGGCGGTAAGGGACGGTAGCCTTGATTTGATTCGAGATTGGAGACTAAGTCCACTGGGGAAAATCCTAGTTTCACAACAATTTGCCAAGTTGAATATTGAGTGTGATGGCTTCCCGAGATTGACGCAGAGATTTGCGGTGCATAGAGCATCTCTGGTGCGTGAAAGATCAGCGGGAACTGACGATGGCTGTATATTGAATCAAATCTGGAAACTAGGTCCACTGGGGAAAACCCTAGTTTCTCAAACACTTGCCATGATGGGGAAAGAATGAGGCGGCTGCCCGAGTTTTGCAGAGAGATTTGCTGAGCAAGGAGCATCTCTGGTGAGTGAGAGATCGGCGGGAGCAGGTCGTAGTTTGGTTTGGAGGCAGAATTTAGGAGAGATCGAAAAGGGTTATAAAAGAGGAGACAAAGGGGGAAAAACTTGCAAACAAGACAAATAAAAGAAGTGAAACTAAGATGAATAAGAGATGAGACGGTGAGATCCCGACACCGGCGAGCAACAGCACCGCCGACGCCGGAGAGTTTGGTTGGAAGAGGTTCCTTGATAATCGTGTCTGGGAGCGTTTATTAGGGCATCTCCAACCCACCTATATATTTGCTTTTTAACTCTATTTTAGAGTAAAATCTACTCCAATCCATCTCTATTTCTACCTCTATAATAGAGATCTCTATTTTTTCCTCTATATATAGAGGAACTCTATTTTTTCCTCTATAATATAGTTGAACTTTTTTATTTATAAAATGGTCCTTGAACTTTTAACACTTTTATAATTATGATCAAAATAAATAAATTATATATTTAATGGTTCTTAAACTTTTAACACTTTTATTATTTTATATGATGCAATGTATTTCTTTTAATAAATGTGATATTTAAATAATATTTATGAATGTTAATAATTTAAATAATATCATAATTTTATGAAAGTTTCACAAATACTAAAATAAATGGGGTTAGTTTGCAACTTTTATAAGTAAAAGGAATTAATAATAAAATAAACAAGGAATCTCTACGAAATATTATTTTTTAGAGGAAAAAATAGAAATATCCATTGGAACAAAAGTCAGCTCTATTATAGAGTTCCTCTATTTTAGAGGTAAAAATAGAGAAAACCATTGGAGATGGTCTTAGTCAATAGTCAACCCTCCTCTTAAGTTACTATATAATACCAAAACAAATTCGTATGCCAAGACAATCCTCAAAAGTGTATATATTTAACATGGTCAAGAGCACTGATTATCGATCACACTAATATCATAGGATTTTCATATTGAAGTCACGGCTAAACATACTAATAACGTTTAACATTTACGTTACAACTAGATTCGGACCCGCACGTATGTGCGGGATTAATTTCAAAAATTAAGGTTATTATCAGTTTGCAATATATTACGTATGCGCGGGGTAATGTTTATAAACATATTTTTAACGAATATTAGTAAAATTTATAATCCAGACTCGTATCAGTATAGTATTTGATATAGTTTTGTTTCTTTAGACGAAAAGAATGATCATATATGTTTTTTTAGACGAAAAGTCTAAATAACTACAATTAAAAGAAAGTTAGACAAAAATA
Source organism: Camelina hispida (assembly GCA_023657505.1). Taxonomy (NCBI): domain Eukaryota; kingdom Viridiplantae; phylum Streptophyta; class Magnoliopsida; order Brassicales; family Brassicaceae; genus Camelina; species Camelina hispida. The sequence goes on along the minus strand of CP094634.1, from coordinate 27,766,313 downwards.
TAATGTTTATATCATGACAGAAAAAAATCCGTCACGTTCCATATATATCATGTTTATTCTATTTCATAAAAGTAATTTTAATAATACTTTACCCATTCGAGATTGTATATTTTAGTCCAATAGATAAAGAAATAGGTAGAAGATTTAGATACGATATTCGTACTTCATGTACTTTTTGTTTGAATATTTAAATTTTACAAATTAGTGGACATTATACAAATTTTCTTTATTTTTCTCAAAATTATCTATCAAATTGAATAAAATCTGTCATAATGATTAAAATTCCTAATCTCATGACCTAAATTGTGACAAACCCACATTGATAGTCTTACCTCGTAATGGTTGTGCTATTCTTTTTTTTTTTTTGTATTGACCAAAATACTTTTTTGTAATTTTTTTCCTAAAAAGTGGACATGTAATATAGTAGAGAAAATGCTTCCTTTTTAATAATATAAATTTATCTATTTGAGATTGTATATTTTTGTCCAATAGATAAGAAAATGTTTCTTCCAAAGAAAAATGATATGGGAATATGTTAGAGATTCAAAACACACACTTGCTAAATGGTGCAAAAGTGAAGAATTATAATTTTAGCTAAACAAACAATTACTTTCATATTTAAGAGTATCATATTTGATATGTCACAAAAAAAAAAAAAAGAGTAAAGGAGAAATCGTTTTTCTTCTTCATGGGCATTGGTCTCTAGAAACCGCTTCCATTCTCCAGAGTCTTGTCGTTGGTCTTTGGTGTCACTTGTATGATTTAATTTCCAACCATTATCTTAATAAACAACAATTTCAAACCCAAAAGAATATCAGTAAAAGTATGCAGTTATTGAAACCTCTCATCTTACAATAACAAAACTTGCGTTTACCTATTAAACCATCCTTCCGTTGGTTTAATTTTCATTGACACGGTTGATGTGAACACCTCTATTGTTCAACACCAAAGAGGAAACAAATTCTTGATTTAAAAAAGAAAGATAATGGTTTACATAAAGATTGATGGTAATTAAGAAGAGAGAATTGAGTAATTGACTTACTCTTTTCTGATGCGAGTCCATCACTCGACTGTTCTTCAAGATCTCAGATATTGTTACCACAGTTATGATTGCTATATAAAGAAAATTATATCATACATATTACGGGACCTACATATTTATACGTAAAAGAGAGAAATCGATCTAAAGACATATCATATGACATAATTAAGTTATAATAAGGAGTGTTTTACCAAAAGATTGAGCAATCAATCCTAATCTCTAATGATGCCAAAAAAAAAAAAATAGAAAACAGTCTGATGATTCAAGAAAGTACCCATATTTGATATATTAAACTTTTTTTGTTCATCTGTATGTTTAGAGGACTTACCATAGACACTAATTAAGTTACATGACCCATACATGATAAGTATATAAAATTAACAAACAATTATAATTTTTAATAGAACAAAATAGAAAAGTTTGTTCCATGAACTCTACAAAAGGAAAAAAACGATGATGATGGATGAGTTATAAACTAAACACAAAGAAAAAAAAGTCAAAAACTAATTAAAATCACAAGAATAATGAAAAAAAATAAAAATTCTTTTGTTGGTTCATAAGATACTGCATAAGTGTAACCTTCAGAAGCTGTACTCAATTGTCTTATTCACTTCAAAATTCATTTTTGTTCTCTGTAAACAAACAACATAAAAACATATAACCTTAGTAAGTTATAAGAAAGATAGAATTGATTATATAATTTATCATATATAGAGACTTACATTTTATCATCAAGAACAATTTAGAGAGGATTCTCCTAACTGTGTAGTGTATTGTTTCTACATATGGAGTATCTTTATTGTAACGCGTGAAAACGTATTGAAATGTTTGACGACTTTACTGCTGGTTGCTGGTGCTTCATTTTTTATATTAAATCTCTATTGTGAGATCATTTTGGTTCTGGAGATATATGTGATAGTTCTTGGTGAATTAAGAGTGATATAGATCACTAATTCACACGATTAATATATTTATAGGATAGGTTCGTCGGTTTCAGAATATTCTTTGAAATTCTTTCACCTAATTTTCTATATATTCAAATGAAACTATATCTTTTCTGAATAAAATTCTTTAACAAAAGATTTTGTAAGTTCCTAAATTTACGATGATTTGAATAGAACTACTTTGGAGAGTATATAAATTTTAGATATTAACGTATTCGTAATTAATAAATTTAGCAAAATAGGATTCTCATAAAATTATTCGAAGTACAGTAAAACCTCTATAAATTAATATAATCGGGACCATGAAATTTTATTTATTTATAAAGGTTTTAATTTATCGATAAATTAATAATTATTAATTTATAGAAAGACTTTCCTAATTTGGTAAAAAAATATTAAAAATAAGATTTAATCTTTATAACTAATATTTTTATAAAATCAGTTACAATGAAAATAACAATTATCATGTTTTGAAGATAGCACTCAAAGATTTTTATATAGTAAAAATATTAAAAATGAACTCTAATAAAAATTAATGTGTAGATATATACATATATTTCAATAATTTTATATAATTATTAATTTATATTATTGATGGGACCATATATTTATAAAAAAATTTGAAAAAAAATTATTATTTTATTATATTATCGAATAGTGTCCAAAATTACATTAGTCCCAATTTGGGACCGGAGAAATTTATTAATTTATAGAGATTATTAATTTACCGAGTATTAATTTATAGAGGTTCTACTGTATATATGGATTATTATACAATCTTGATATGCATATTAGGTAATATTCTTTAAATTTTGGAATTTTGACTTTGTGATTAATATATCAATGGTTTTATATATGATTAGATTTTTAAAATCACAGTATATGATATGAAAGATTTAGGTAATTACATATCATTATAGTTGTTATTATTGTGGTAAGTACTAAATATGCGGAATATATAATTAATTATTGTTTTTTGTTAATTTAAAGATTATGGTAGATTCATAGAATAAAATTGTATCCATATATGGTTACCTTTACAAAATCACATTATATTGGTGCCAATTAGGAGATTCTCTTGTCATTGTTAATAGTGTAGATGGTAGTTCCTATTTTTGTGTTCAGTAGAAATTAATTTTGTTTTCCTTAAATTATTTTTTCAGTTTTATGTTATCCCTATACGCAAACCTCAATTATCGGATAATACACTTAAATATCAGTTTGTTTGGCTCCGATTTTTGACTAAACTTATCACATCTAATATCTGTTTGGATACACAATTTATATATCCTTATTCTGTTTTCAGTTGCATTTCATGTAATAATCTTTTAATTTATGTCTACTTATTAAAAATGTTTCTCTTTTAATAGTATAGATGTTATGGAACTAAATTCATAAATTTTGTAATCAAATTTAGCATTTGGAATTTTTGTGTTATTGAAAAATAGAAAAATAAACTGAGAAAGATTAGTTGTATCTTGCCAATACATTTCTAATTAAAAATGCCCTGGTTAATTGAAAGATAGAAAACAGAATTCGATCAACAACGATTTATGTTTTTTTCAATCTATTTATCAATGTTTGTTGTAAGTTTTTGTTTAATTAGCCTATTTTATCCAACAATTAGGTTGATGAGCTTCTACTCTTTATATCCTTTTGGGATTGAATGAATGGTAACAATTATGTTTGCACAAAAAAAATCTATGACCAACCAAATCAAGGTTGAAAAATTATAAAAAAAATAATTTGACATAATTACAGAAATAATAGAAAATTATAAGCACGGAAATATATGAATCTCAAATAATTCAAAGATGAAAAAATAAATTAAATAAAACAATCTAAACATACTACAATAAAATTTAAAATACAGTATTAGAAAAAGAAGACGCGTATATTAATCTCAATATTTTTTTTTGGTCGTAATCACAAATCCATCCTATTAAATGATAATTTTTACACATGTCAAAATCTCAGATTGATAACTTGACATGTGTCAAAATCTTGTCAATGGCTAACTATATTATTTAAAATATATTTTTGTTTTTTTTGTCGTAATCTGAAATCTGTCCTATTAAATATGAATTTTTACACATGTCAAAATATCAAGCTGATAACTTGACATGTGTCAAAATTTTGTTAATGGCTAACTAATATTATTTAAAACATATTTTTTGTTTTTCTTTATGGAAATCTCAAATTCCTCCTCCTATGAAATATTAATTTTTACACATGTCAAAATATCATATTGGTAACTTGACACGTCTCAAAATCTTGTTAATGACTAACTTCAAAATCTAATTTTATATAATAAGATATTTTCAAGTTTCTATACATTTTTATATTAATTTAATAATTGTTGAGCATTTAAATTCTGCAGTATTTTTTTATTGGTTAAACTTAAATTTGGTTAAATGGTACAATATTTGTAGTTTCTTAAGCTTTGTGTTTTTAACTAAAAGATCTTATAAAATGAAACAGAGAGAGTATAACGTTTATGTTAACAACTAATTTTGAAGATTCAAACTTTTTATAATAAGATTTTACAATCGGCATGCTTGATAGATATGGTTAAATTATCTTCTATATATTAAAAGAACGTTTTTAGTGCTTATGTCGCAAGTTCACTTGTATAAATAAGTTCATATTCGAATGGCCCAACTGAGTTTGTCTTCTACTTGACTGACTTATCACGTGGTATAAATATGAGTCTTAAGCCATACACATAGTATCTGATGATGGGTGTTTTCTACAACGACCTCAACTGCCTTGCATATCATACAATACAACTCAAACTAAATAATAGTGATCACTCACATACATGTGCCACAGAACTTCGACTTTTCTAAATATATGAAGAGGATCATATATATCTTGTTGATTTCTTATAACCGTGGAAGCATTTGCATTGAACTCATAGTCCCAAATTTCTATGGAGTTTAATTCATTTCCTTCTCTTTTTTTTTCAATGGAAGGTAAGCGTTTCTTAGGCCAATACTTGATATGGGTGATATTGCTATTGGGGCAGCTGCATGAATGCAAAAGCTGCATTGAGAAAGAAAGAAAAGCTTTGTTGGAGCTAAAGAAATATTGGATGTCAATTACGCAAGAATCGGACTTGGACTACGTTTTCCCTACTTGGAATAATGACACAAAGAGCGATTGTTGCCTGTGGGAGGGCATTATATGCAATCGTACAAGCAGACGGCTAACCAAGCTTTCCATTCGTGCTACGAATTTAAAAGAGAATTGTCTCCTAAATCTTTCTTTACTTCATCCCTTTGAAGAGGTTCGAAGTCTGGAAATATTGGCAGGGCTCAATGGCTTCATTGATAATATTGGAGGTATATTGGGGTTTCACAGTCTAGACTACCGTTTTGGTCTCTGTTTGGAAACAACCTTTTCTAAAGATTTGAAACTACTTTAGTTACATTTTCCCCTGCATCAAAAGGTTATAGTACCTTCATCCAAAGCATTGATTTATTATATGTGGCTGATGTCGTCTTACACAAAATTACATCCAACAGTCAATCTTGATTTCTTCCAAATTCCATAAGTTCTACTCTCTTGATTCCATTCAGTTAAAAAATATATATGATATTTATATATTGAAGTGATTAGGGTGGACTAGTTACTTTTTCTATACTCGCTTGCACGTTTTTCGTTTGCAGGTTATAAAAGCTTAAGGAGATTAAGGAACCTGGAGATTCTGGATCTCTCTTACAATAGATTCAACAACAACATATTTCCCTTTCTTAATGCTGCTACATCACTTACAAGTCTTTCCCTTCAGGACAACTTTATGGAAGGCCCTTTCCCTTTTGAAGGTATGTTATTTGTAACCTACTTATTAATGATGTATGTTTGGTTATGTCATTTGGTTTTTATATGGCTACAATTTGCTATCTCTTCTTTTAGTTGTAATCATTCTTATATTTTTTTGGACTATATCTTTCAGAAATAAAAGACTTGACAAACTTGAAACTGTTGAATCTTAGTAAGAACAAACTAAACGGCACCATGCTAGGTACCATCTACGTCAATAACCACTATCCATCTATAGATTTAATTTCATAATACGTTTATTCATGTCGTCATAGACATAATAATTATAGTTGTCTTGCTATGTGTCCCTTTGTCTTGCGGCAGGGTTGAATCATCTAAAAATGCTAAAAGCTTTGGATCTAAGTTACAACTTTTTTGCTAGCATAATGGAATTGCAAGGCAAGCTTTATTTTTAATCTTTTCTCTTCATGCATAAGAAATGTCTCTAGACTAGAGTTAATCAAGACAAATACAATTACTTCTATTATTCACAATATCTTGTTGTTTTCCAAACTATTTTTTATGCAGTAGTTTGTGAAATGAAGAATATGCAAGAGCTCACTCTCCGTGGAAATTATTATGTGGGTCAGCTTCCTCTTTGTTTTGGTAGACTAAACAAGCTACAAGTTCTTGATTTCTCATCCAACCAGTTAAGTGGAAATCTACCATCTAGTTTCAACAGCCTTGAGTCACTCGAATATCTATCATTATTAGATAACAACTTCACAGGCGTATTCTCTTTCGATCCACTCGCCAACCTCACAAAGCTTAAGGTGTTCAGACTTTCATCAACATCAGAAATTAAGACAGAGAGTAATTTGGTGCCAAAATTTCAACTGAGTGTTGTTGTACTACGAGTTTGCAGCTTGGAGAAAATCCCTTCCTTTATCTTGTACCAGAAGAACTTGCGTCTAATTGATCTATCGATGAACAGATTATCAGGAAACGTTCCTACCTGGCTATTGGCGAATAATCCGACACTTGAAGTATTACAGTTGCAGAACAATTTATTCACTATCTTTCAGATGCCTACAATAATAGTGCATAATTTGCAGTTCTTGGATTTTTCAGTGAATGATATTAGTGGACCGTTCCCTGATAATATTGGTCATGCGCTCCCAAATCTGGTACGAATGAACGGCTCAAATAATGGGTGTCAAGGACATATACCATCGTCTATGGGTGAGATGGTAAACCTTACATTTCTGGATCTATCTTATAATAACTTCTCTGGGAATCTCCCTAGAAGCTTTGTCACGGGGTGTTTTTCACTTGAACACCTCAAACTCTCTCACAACAAATTTAGTGGCCATTTTCTTCCTAGAGGAACAAGCTTTACTTCACTAGAAGAGTTGAGAATTGATAGCAACTTATTTACAGGGAAGATCGGAGTTGGTTTGCTTAGCTCCAACACTACATTATCAGTTCTTGACATGTCCAACAATTTTTTCACGGGTGATATTCCCGGTTGGATGTCTAACTTATCTCGTCTCACTATCTTATCGATATCAAACAATTTCTTACAAGGTACAATACCAACATCTTTGATGTCCATTGGCTTTCTTTCACTTATTGACCTATCTGGAAACATATTATCTGGATCTTTACCGTCACATGTTGGTGGGGAGTTTGGGATAAAATTGTTTCTACACGACAACAACCTCACAGGACCTATTCCTAACACGTTGTTGGAACATGTCCAAATACTTGATCTACGGAACAATAAACTTTCTGGGAGTATTCCACAATTTATCAATACCGAGAGCATATATATTCTTTTGTTGAGGGGAAACAATTTAACAGGATCAATCTCAAGACAGCTGTGTGATTTGAGCAAAATCAGACTTTTAGATCTTTCAGATAACAAGCTCATTGGCATCATACCTTCATGCTTATATAATCTATCATTTGGACGAGAAGATACAAATTTCAATATAGCTACAGCCATATGGAAGATTACTCCGTTCAAATTTTACGAGTCTACATTTGTGGTAGAGGAATTCGAGGTAATATCCTCTAGTTTTCAAGGCATTGCAATTAAATTTGCAACTAAGCGAAGGTATGATACTTATTTTGGAGCAACTGAGTTCACCAATAACGTACTTGATTATATGTATGGAATGGATCTGTCAAGCAATGAATTACATGGGCCTATCCCAGCAGAGCTTGGAGATCTCACAAAACTACGAGTCATGAATTTATCTCGTAACTTATTGTCGAGTTCCATACCATCCAGCTTCTCCAATCTCAAGGATATTGAGAGCCTTGACCTTTCGCATAACAGGTTACAAGGAATAATTCCTCACCAACTAACCAGTCTTTCTTCTCTAGTTGTCTTGGATGTGTCTTATAATAATTTATCTGGAATCATTCCCCAAGGAAGGCAATTTAATACCTTTAGCGAGAACAACTACTTGGGCAATCCTCTTCTCTGTGGACCACCGACCAAAAGAAGTTGTGAGGTTAAAAAGAGCTCAAAGGAATCTGAAAATGAAGGAAAAGAAGAAGATGATGAAGCCCCATTTGACATGTTGGCATTCTATTTTAGTACTGTTTCAACTTATTTAACCACACTGATAGGCGTTCTAATACTTATGTTCTTTGATTGTCCTTTGCGTCGCGCATGGCTCCGCATTGTCGACGCTTCCATCGCCTCAGCCAAAACTATGCTGGCTTAAAGTCATTTCACCTCGTTTTTTTTCTTTCACAATTGTGTTTCAATAAGTATATGTGCTTTGGATTTACCTTACATAGTTATTACAAAGAGTATCAACTATAGAGGTACCGAGTTGAAGTGTTGAAACCATCGTTATGCATCTTTATGAAAAATTTATGTTTGTATATAAAGTTAACTTATGTAGTGTATTAGCGAGCTTGATTAGATGAGCATGCTTGGGATCATGAGCACTGGGTGTAGCGAGAGCTGAAATAAAATTCAATAATCTAGGTACAACTAAGTATGGAAAATACCTTAAAATACTAGTAAACTAATAAGTTGTTTTTCAAAAATACCATCGCCTAGGTTTTTTTTCCATAAATACCACTACAAATTTTTAGGATTTAGGATTTAGTTTATTGTGGAGGTCCATCTGCTAGTTTATAATTATGATATGACTTCCTCTTAGTTGGACATGTCGTAGAAGACTAGAAGTGTACATAATTAGTTATGCTTTATTGTTCGATCTCAGTTGCTATATTATTAAGCATCGTATTTGTTCATTGTTTTAAATTAAAAACATACTTTGATTGACTGCATATTATTGAACATAATGTTGCATATGCTACGCGTTAACTGCTACACTGTTTTTAGTGCTTTGATTTGGTAAATCGTTGGTTTGAGGTTGTTTAGCGATCGTTAGTTTGAGTTATGATGCCTAGTGCTTCATTGTCACATGATTTTTATATATTGATTTATGATCGAGGTTTATAAACCGTATGATTTATATATATGATTATGAATAACTTCTTTAGATCTATAAGTGCTTTCGTAATAGCCATAGCAATCAAATACATTATTCGTTGTTTTGTTATACTTGGCTAAAAGTTTCTTATTGTTTTGAAAGAAGGATCTTATTATATAAAGTTGGGTTTTGAAAGTTAGTCAATAACAAGATTTTGACATGTGTCAATTTATTTTAAATAATAATAAGAAGATTATATATATATATATATATATCACAAAATTTGAAATTATAATATTATTTACTTATTTTAATTTTAAATTATTAATTATACAAAAAAAGGATTAAGGATATTATACAGTTAATTATTAATTCTAAAATTTTGTAAATACTCACTTTTATATAAAGATATATCGTCTCATAATTAAATAATTTATTCAAAAACACTGCTTTCAATTTTATTTAATTATAATTTTTTTTAATGGGAAGTTAATTTTTTCTTATTCTTTTAAACCAAAATTTTCTCCTACTTTCTCTTTTTTCAGATGGGAAATGGTAAGATTAATATGTTAACCCAAGAAAAATATTAATAAATGCATCTTCTTCTCCTAATACAGTATTTTAAAATTTATTGTAGTATTTTTAGATTATTTTATTTAATTTATATTTTCATCTTTGAATTATTTAAGATTCATATATTACCGTGTTTATAATATTCTATTGTATCTTTAATTATGTCAAATTATTTGTTTTAATTTCTCAACCTTGATTGGTTGGTCATAAAGCCTTTCTTATTTTGCGAACATAATTGTTACTATTATTCATTCAATCCCAAAGGGAGATAACGAGTAGAAGCTCATCAACCTAATGGATGGATAAAATAGGCTAATCAAACACAAGCTTACAACTAATATAGATAGATAGATCGTTGTTGATAGATCCATATGAGCTCAAAGACTGTGACATCCTGATTTGCGGAAAAGGTATAAAAGAATTGATTTAGCCACATATGTCACCAAAATGCACTTATTTTTTTGGTCAAGGATCCTGAGAGAACTTTATGATTGGTGACCTTCCTGGAAGTGATTGTCGGAACTGTGCGAGTGAGGACAAAACACAAGAAAAGATCATTTGTAGATTTGTAGGGTCGGTAAACAAGTTTTTAAAGTCTCTCTGACATAACAAACCGGCCATCAAATATGGGTGGGTCCATGGGCCGGGAAAGATATAGGGCCCACTTAGGAAGGCGGGCCTATGGACTGAGAGTGGACATGGGCTCACTAAGCAAGGTGGCGGTTGAGGCGTTACAGAGACAAAGTTACATCATGGTGTGTCAAAGACACTTCCACGAATACGTTGGGAAATTTAACATTAGTTACTATCAAAAGATTTTGTGACGTCAAATTTTTTTTTTTTACTTTCATTAGTTGTCGGAGCAAGCCATTTTGAGATAGCAAAAAAATGTAAACATATTCTCTCTACACAGGAGGAGGGCAGAGCCAAGGTTCTTTCTATAGTAGAGAAAGTTGCACACAAGGTTATCTTCCCTAGGGAGGAAGGTGGAGGAGGTTGGACGCAATGTTATCTCTCCAAGGGAGGAAGGCGGAGCCAAGGTTTTCTCTATGGTGGAGGAAGTGAGACGCAAGGTTCTCTCTATAAGGGATGAGGGCGGAGCCGAGGTTTTCTCCATGGTGGTCATACATTATTGTGATGGTACATAATTGATTAGTATATTATGTAATATATTTTTTTATTCAAAATATGTTTTGAGCCAACAATTTTTGTAATTAAAAAACTATGAAGAAGTGAAAGTAAAATAGTTGACTTAATGTGTTCATATAGACATTTTCTAGGTGGTGATAAAGAATAAATTTGTAACATAGAATATAGTTAGGTTTTAAAAAGTACACTTTTAATAGTACACATACATAAAATATTTGTAAATGGATATAAATCCGTGTATTATAACAAAAATAAAATTTATAAATAACGTACAACACATTTTAATATATTTTTTGTTAAATTTAATTTAATTTATAAAACTTTAAACCTGCACATCGGGCGGGTCCTCATCTAGTTCAATATAAAGGATCAAGCAAACTATCATTAGTCGAAGATGTTTCTGTTACAGAATTTCGATGACGTCTCTCCATAGAGATAAGTATTCTTTTATATCTTTATATATTTTATTGATTAGCAAATAAATAAGCATGATATGCTTTATTAGCTAATGTTTTATAAAAGATCTATATTCATTGATAACTGATTAAAACATATATATATATATATATGAAAAATACTTAGGTTCACCCCTAGGGGTGAACCTTTGTATTCACCCCCTCCCTTCTCAACCAATCACAATGTTTTATTTAATATTTTATTTAAAAATAAATCAAAATTAATATTTAAAAGGAAAACAAATTAAGGAAACAAATTCTGTATACTTTTATTTAAGGATAGTTAAATATTGACTTGGTTTAGATTTTACAATTAGAACAAAATTATATGTCGGTTTGGGTTTACAAATGAAATGGTTAGGGTTTAGATTTTATAATTAGAACGAAATTATATGTTGGTTTGGGTTTACAAATTAGATGGTTAGGGTTTAGATTTTACAATTAGAACGAAATTATATGTCGGTTTGGGTTTACAAATTAGAAGGTTAGGGTTTAGATTTTACAATTAGAACGAAATTATATGTCAGTTTGGGTTTACAAATTAGATGGTTAGAGTTTAGATTTTACAATTAGAATGAAATTATATGACGGTTTGGGTTTAGAAATGTGATGGTTAGGGTTTAGATTTTATAATTAGAATAAAATTATATATTGGTTTGGGTTTATAAAAGAGCGGTTTCAGTTTTTAATTTTATAATAATGTACACAGATTTTATTTCCTTATATGATAATGGGGTGAATGAAGAGGTTCACCCCTAGAGGTGAACCCAAGTATTGTCTTATATATATCATGCTTATATATAGATAAATGATTTTATAAACGTTTTAAACAGAATATATATATATATATAGATATATTCATTTAACGTTTTAAAAAAGAAATTAAGTATAAAGAAATGATGCTTAATATTTATATAAGTTTATAATGTTTGTGAATTACTTTATTCGTTTAATCACAAATTTAAATCTAATCAAAATTAGATATATAATCATGATTAAGTATTTTAAATCATGTCATCCAACCTTGTTTGGTGAATAAATTGAAAATTTAGTAACAAATTACTAAATAATGTTTATTAATTATATTTTCTTGGCATCATTTCTATTAGAAGGTTTAAGTCCTAGTATATTAATTATATTTTCTTGGCATCACTTCTATGAGAAGATTTAAGTCCAAGTATATGATCATAAAAAATTCTCATATTTTTAGAATAATCTAAAGAAAGTAAATAATTAAAATTCTATAAAAGAATACAAATCAACTTAATTCCAGTTATTATTAAGATTATATATTACAAAATAATATCATTAATAAAAAGATGTTAAAAAATATATAATCTATTTTTTTCACAAAATATTGTTGTCATGTAAGACACAAAATACTGAAAAAAATATTTTTTTAAAAAAATATTAGTATTTGTGTTTGTGTAAATTATGAGATGTTGATGTGAATCACACCCTATTGACTTGGTTTACTCTTTAAAGTGAATATAACTTTATGTTATAAAATAAAAAAGCCACACCATTGATGAGAAAGTTGTTATAAAAGTGGTTATGAATGTGGATGTGATATCTATAAAAAGTCGGTCAACGTCGACTAGTTTCTCCACTAGAAGTGAATAATAAGTACTAGAGGTACTTATCTCATATATGTATATATGATGATGAAAGAAGCAAGTGTGAGATAATTTCCACTATTATGCTACAATATTAAGAAGTGGTTGAAAAAGTATTGAAAGCTCTTGAAGAGTATATATACTATTGTATATGGGAACACAATTTGATATTAATGTGTTATAGTCTCCCAAGTCTCCAAGTTAAAAAGGTCAAAGATATAATAGACGACCCAATTTGAGAATATTATTGATTACAGAGTGGGATTCGAATTGAGATTGATAGACATGAAGTGTCATCATCTCGAGGGGGAGAATTAAGGAATCCCACATACAGAGGTGATGAAACAGATATAAGATTATGTTCACACTAAAATGAGTTTAATCACTTATATGAAAGAGCAAATCTTGAGGATTTGAAAAGTATTAATGTTGAGACAATAAGGAAGGAAAAATACTTTGAAATCATAAGTATTATTACCCAAGACGATAAAAGTATTTTAGAGATTACATGCATTATCTAGAAGATAAAATGTTTTGTGAAAATCTCACTGTTTGGCATGAGCGGTTAAGCCATTCTGGTTAAGTAGTGATGCGAAAGAATAATCAGAAATTTCTGAAAAGATTCATTAGAGAACCTAAAGAGTTTTTCTAGTGATTTCTTATGTGTGCTGCTTTACAAAGCAAGCCGATTATATATGGCTTTCACCGACCCCATGAATTTGGATAGTGTCAATTTTCTTGTACGTATACAAAGAGATATTGTGGACTGATCATCCACCATATATTCGAGTTTGCAAGAGTATTTGGTTAATTGACAATGGTGGTGAAACCAGGCTATGTGATTGACAAAAATGACTCAATATGTCAATAAGTTCGCATCTGACCAATGAATTATTGTAACATCCGTGAACCAAAATCCCAGTTTGGGAGTTGCATCGGTCGATGCAGATGTTGCATCGGTCGATGCAAGGTCAAGTTCCTGCGTTTTTGACTTAAGTCAAACGCTGCGTTTTGGGTGAAGGAAAACCCTTAACACGATTTTTTTCTCATTCGTGGTGTTGTGGCCATTTTTGAGAGAGAACGAAAAGAGAGAAAAAAGTTCTTGAGAAGTTTTGGAGATTTTGGGTGATTGGTGGCATTTCTTGGTGAGATCTGAGGCTTAGAACGTTGTAGGAGCTTCCTAGGAGCGTTTTCTTCTTGTGTTTAGGTTCATATTCGTCTTGGCAAAGGTAAGTGCAGGACCATGGCTTATCTAAGCTAGAGAACTCTCTAATTTGCTTGTTGTGTGTTGCTAGACTTGTTAGATTGTTGTTCTGGACGTTAGGAAGCTTTCTTGTGGCTTGGGATCGAGTTTCATAGCAACGAATCCAACCCTCCTAGCAAGCCTCTAGATCCTTCCTAGCTCCAAATCTCACAAGAACAGCTAAGAAAACTCACAAATCTCTCTCAAAACCGAATTCTCCTTCTTCTCTCTATTTCTTTGTCAAAAACGGCCAAAAGGGAAGAGAAAGGTCGAGTTCTCCTTTTAAAACTCGAGTTTAGGGTTTCCCTAAACCAACCACACAAACCGGACGATTAAAATCGAACCAATCGAACCGTCTACAACCAGTGTCGATCGACACCTCCTGTGGTGTCGATCGACACCCTCACCAAACTACCAAAAAAATGGTTTGCGGGTGTTCAATTCTCCCCCACCAATCTAGATTCGTCCTTGAATCCCGAACGACCATCAGCCAAGGACTCCCGTGCAACCGTCTCCACAGCCCCCCTTCCTCCGACCGATCTACAGAAGGTCACCTCTAGGCGATAGACTCATGCTCCAGGCGTCATTTGCTCTCGACTTTTTGGACTTTCCTTTACTCATAGGCCTAAACCTTGAGTTTTTATTGGCTCCTCATCAGGCCGAAGCCTGCATGCCAAAATATTGGCTCCTCATCGGGCCTAAGCCCGCATGCCGTAATATATATAAGGAAAATCCAAAACACGTCTCTCGGGTTGCCACCCTACAGCGCGCCCCCGGATCGTCATCCGAAGTCGATATACCAACCATACTACCAAGCCACAAAGTCTCTGAATATGGCAGTACTAGGAGAACCTAAGTCCTCCAAGAGCCGCGAGTAAACAATTCTGAACACGTCTGAGTCCTATCCCTATCCAGCTTTCCTTCCCGTGGCTCGCGTAAAACATCTCAATGTCCTACCAACCACATATCCCCTCACTGGAATACCTCATGACCACACAAGGATCATATACATGCCACAAGGGCCGCCACAAAGGCCAAACAAATGTCCTAAACAGGACCGCCACCAAGGCCAAACAAATGTCTTAAACAGGACCGCCACCAAGGCCACTCGTCCCAAAGGACCGTCACAAAGACCATCTGTCCCAAAGGACCGCCTAAAAAGGCACTCTGGCTAAACAGCCCGCCACAAAGGCCACACAATTGGATAAACAGCCCGCCACAAAGGCCACACAATGGCTAAACAGCCCGCCACAAAGGCCACACAATGGCTAAACAGCCCGCCACATAGGCCACACATGGCTAAACAGCCCGCCAAAAAGGCCACACAAGCCCCTCCAAGGCTCTCCACTGTTAAAATGCCAAAAGCCAAACAAATGTCCTAAAGAGGACCGCCACCAAGGCCAAACAAATGTCCTAAAGAGGACCGTCACAAAGATACTCTGGCTAAAATGCCCGTCACAAAGACCACACCATGTCTAAAAAGACAGCCACACACTGGCACACTGACTCAAAAGTCCGCCACTAAGGCCACACACAAGCCCCTCCAAGGCTCTCCACCGCTAAAATGGACAAATTCTAACTCCCGTAAAACTTTCCATATTTAGCACTTTCCATTTTTGGAAACTTCTATTTCAGGAAACTTTCCTCCAAAAACCCCGCCTCACGGAAACTTTGTACCCCGAGCACCACCTCATCTTGTTATTGAGTCGCACAACCAACCACCCCAAGCGACCGAGTAAACAAGAGAGATGGGCTGGAATACTCCATTCCCGCTCCAGCCACGGATTACAAATGGGACCAAGCTAGACAGGTTCAAGTCGCGGCTTGCTTCTCATACCACTTCTTAAACCTTGCCTTCATCTTCGCCTCAGGCTCCCAAGTCTGCTCCTCAACACCATCACAGTCCCACAGGACTCTCATCAAAGGAATCTTCTTCTTCCAAAGTTCCTTGATCCTTCTCTGAGAACCCTCACTGGTCTCGCCTCCAATGTCATGTTAGGCTGAAGATCCTCAGGAATCTTAGCCAACATCTGCTCTCCCTCACGGAGACACTTCCGCAACATAGAAATGTGGAACACCTTGTGGAACGCACGCATAACTTCAGGCAACTTTAGCCTATATGCTACTGGTCCCACCCGCTCAATTACTCTGAACGGACCCATGTACCTCAGACTCAACTTAGTCTCTGACAATGACCTATTCGGACCCCGCAACATGGCCATCTTGAGGTACACTCTATCTCCTACCTGAAACTCAAGATCTCTCCTCCTCCTATCAGCATAACTCCTCTGCCTATCCTGAGCCTCCGTCATGTTCAGCTTGAGAACCCGAATCTTCTCCGAGGTCTCCTGAACAAAACTAGCACCAAACATGCTCCTCTCCCCCACCTGAGTCCAGCATAACGGCGTAGGACATGGTCTCCCATACAAAGCCTCATAATGAGCCATCTTAATACTCACCTGATAATTGTTGTTGTAAGAAAACTCTACCAGGTTCAGATGATCTGCCCAATGGCCACCCCAATCTAACACACACATCCTCAGCAAATCCTCCAGCGTCTGGATCGTCCTCTCAAACTGTCCATATGTCTGGGGATGATAAGTTGTACTCATATGCACCTTAGTGCCCATCTCTGCCTGAAATGCCTTCCAGAACACCGAAGTGAACTTAGAATCCCTGTCAGACACAATACTCGCTTGCACCCCATGCAATCTGACTATCTCTCTCACATACTTCTTAGTCAAGACCGCTGCTCCATCAGTCTTCTTAATGGCCAGAAAATGTGCTGACTTAGTCAACTGGTCCACAATGACCCAAATAGCATCAAAGGTCCGTGACACTGGCAATCCTACCACAAAATCCATAGTAATCATATCCCACTTCCACTCAGGAATGGGTAGACACTTCAGTAAACCGCCAGGAACTGATGCTCAGCCTTCACTAGCTGACACACATCGCACCTCGAGACCCAACTAGCTACATCCTTCTTCATCCCGACACAGTGATAGTACTTCTTGAGATCACGGTACATCTTAGTCGCTCCTGGATGAATAGAAAACCTGCTCGCATGAGCCTCTCTCAGGATCTCCTGTCTCAACACCTCATCCTTTGGCACACAAACCCGATCGTGCACCAAGATAGTCCCATTATCTGAGACATGATACTCTGAATCCACACCCTTTAGGCATTCACCAGCCCCAAATCTTTCTCCTGAGCCAACCGCACCCTACTCAGAAGATCCGCTCTATCAACTGCTTCCAAACCCAACGGTTCCTATGAAATAGCACACAAGCTTAAAGCATTGATCTCTCCTACCAGAGACTCCATCTCCTACTCCTGAGCCGAAGCTACCCTCTTCCGACTCAGAGCATCTACAACCGTGTTAGCCTTACCAGGGTGATTGGCTATCTCCAAATCATAATCCGCCACAAGCTCCATCCACCGCCTCTGTCTCAAATTCAGCTCAGGCTGAGTGAATATATACTTAAGGCTCTTATGATCTGTAAACACCTGTACCTTTGCACCATAAAGATATGATCTCCAAATCTTCAGGGCAAAAACTACAGCAGCCATCTCCAAATCATGAGTAAGATAGTTGCCCTCTGCTTCCGCAACTGCCGCGAAGCATAGGCAATCACCTTCCCATGCTGCATCAGCACACACCCCATCCCAACTCTAGATACATCTGTATAAACCACATAGGGCTCTCCCTGCTCAGGCAAAGCCACCACTGGCGTAATAGTCAACATCTCCTTAAGGCTCTCAAAGCCCTCCCCTCACACTCCTGTGACCACACAAAAGGAACATCCTTCCCTGTCAACTTAGTCATAGGGCGTGCTCTACTTGCAAAACCCTGCACAAACCTCCTGTAGTAATCTTCCAAACCAAGAAAGCTCCTGATCTCTGTGGCAATATGCGGTCTAGGCCAATCCCTGTTAGCCTGAATCTTCTCCGGATCTACAGAAACCCCCTCTGCAGAAACAATGTGACCCAGAAACCCCACCTCATGCTGCCAAAAACTACACTTGCTCAGCTTAGCAAACAACTTCTGCTCTCGCAGCTTTTCCAGAACTGCCCTCAAATGCACTGCATGCTCCTCAGGATTCTTAGAATATACCAGGATATCGTCGATGAAAATGATGACAGACACGTCCAGAAACTCCTGAAACACGCTGTTCATCAATCTCATAAACGTTGCTGGCGCGTTAGTCAACCCGAAAGGCATCACCACAAACTCATAATGCCCATATCTCGTCCTGAAAGTCGTCTTCCTCACATCTGCCTCATCTATCAGTATCTGATGATAACCCGATGCCAGATCTACCTTGGAGAACCAAGTAGAACCTCTCAACTGAGCCAACAACTCATTGATCCTAGGAAGAGGGTACTTGTTCTTCACAGTGACCCGGTTCAAACCCCGATAATCAATGCACAACCTAAAACTCCCATCCTTCTTCTTCACAAAAAACACCGGCGCTCCCCACGGTGATACACTACGACGGATGAATCCCTTACTCAACAAATCCTCTAGCTGCTTCTTTAGCTCTGTCATCTCTGCTGGAGCCATTTTGTAAGGAGCCTTGGATAACGGCATCGTCCCCGGTTCTAGTTCAATAGTAAAAGGATCCGACCGAGATGGTGGTAATCCCTACAATGACTGAAACACATCCTCAAACTCCTCTACTACCGGAATACCGCTAACCGTAGACTTCCCCACTGACTCTTGCATAGATATAGTAACCAGATAAGCCTCACGGCCCTTCTCGATCATCTTCCCAGCCAGAATGGTTGAGATCACGAGACTCCCTGAAGTCGGTCTGATAACCTGAAAAACCAACTTCCCTCCTGGACGCTCAAACTCCACTCTACCCCGGTAGCAATCCAAATGCACCATATGCCGATGCAACCAATCCATCCTGAGAATAACATCATATAACTCCACTGGACTGATAAGCAAATCCATTGGCCATGACTCCCCTGCGATATGAATATCCACTCCTCTAGCTCGTCTAATAACTCTTAGGAACTTGCCTCCCGCAACTCTGACAACTCCTGTACACTCTCCGGGATCCCTTCTGATCCCCGCGCTCTCTGCACACTCCGGAGTAATGAAGCTGTGAGAAGCTCCAAAATCAAACATAACATGGGACTTAAACCCGCCCACCAACAAGGTCCCTACACAAACCTCATGTGTTGAGAACCTAACACTTTATCACAGGAAAACATAAATCTGAACCTACTAAAATTAACAAAGCTTAAGTACCATAAATTATACATGTGATCGCCCCGGCACTGGTTCCACCAGTCTCCGCTGTCGTGTAGACCGGTTGCAACTTGGGACACATGGGCCTTATATGCCCTGGGCTCCCTGCAATGATAGTATACACGAGCCGCTGCCGTCGGGGCATTCCTCTCGGGACAACTAGCAACTTTGTGATCCTTGCTCCCACAACTGAAGCAACTCGCACCACTCGGCCTCTGCGTAGCCTTCCACCTCCTCTTGGTTCCCTGTGCAGGCCTACCGGCCCTGCTAGAACCACCATGCTGCTGAGCCCTCCTAGGCTGAACTGTTGGACTAGCCGCCACTGACTGAGTCCGGATATCCTCCTCAATCTCTGCTGCAGTCTCAACCAGCTCTGCACGCGTAGCATAACTCCGCCCTCTACAGTGAACTCTCAAATCATCACGTAGAGCCCTCAAAAACCTCCTGATCTGAGCCTCCTCAGATTCCATAGCCCGACCCCCATAACATAGAAGTCGACTGAACTCCAAGTCCAGCTCCCGCACTGACCGCGTCCCCTGAGATAACTGAAGGAACTGCACCTCCAACCGGTCTAATGCCTCTCTAGAAAAATACTTGCGGTTCAACTCCAAGACGAAGTCAGCCCAAGTCATCTCCCGCTGCACTCTCCTAGCAGCCACTGATCTCCACCACAACTCAGCATCACCACTGAAATGGTGGACCCCTATGTCCACCCAAAACTCCTCAGTACATCTCAGAGTATGGAAGTTACGTTCCACACTCGTCCTCCACGCATCCGCAATAGTAGGGTCTGTACCACCCGAAAACTTCTCAGTGAAAAGACCCCTCATCTCCTTGAGCGTAGACAAATAACGTCCATGAACTCCTGCATCTGCAGCCACTAGCTGCCGCTCCTCCGCCACCACTGGTGGCACTACCTGAGCCTGAGCCAGTACCAAAGGTGGTAATCGCTCT
Source organism: Camelina hispida (assembly GCA_023657505.1). Taxonomy (NCBI): domain Eukaryota; kingdom Viridiplantae; phylum Streptophyta; class Magnoliopsida; order Brassicales; family Brassicaceae; genus Camelina; species Camelina hispida. Next base: position 27,745,848 of record CP094634.1, on the reverse strand, counting down.
AACACCTGTGCTAGCATAGCCGCAAAGTCAACACCAGGGACTCCACCCGCTGGGACTCCCACACCCGGGACCCTATCACCACCGGCCAGTGGAGCATCAACACCACCCCCTCCGGCCACACTCACAGAATCCCCCAGAACACCATGCGACTCGCCAACACCCTCAACTTTCACACTCTGGTCCTCGGTCTCACTAACCTCTTGGACTCTGCCCCTACCATGACCACGTCCGCGTCCACGACCACGTCCGCGTCCACGACCACGACCAGCAACAGCACCATCTCTAGCCATCTGCACTACCATGAACAGAAGACTAAGCAAGCAATTTCTATTATAACACAGAAAACATAAACTCACCGTGGAATCACACAGTCGGCTCGAAGAGGATGTTCAAAGACTCCATGCCACACACAATTGACTAACTCGCATAATCAATCAAGACATGCAATCCCAAACATCACAACAGAAACCTAGTGAACCCAAACCTAGAACCGTAAGGGCTCTGATACCAAAATGAAAGGACCGACCTTTTTAAAAAAAAAAATAAATAATAAATAAAAGATAATAGAAATATAATAATAATAAATAAACTACAACTAGTGGTACCATACCCACTAGCCACCTAACCACAATCACAATCATCAGCGGAATAACCAATCTCAATATCCAATAAATATCCAATAATACAATAAATATAACATCAACAATATCTGATACTAGGATTTTGTGTCTCCTAGCAGGTTCAATTAACCTTATGCGTTGTAATACTCAAGGTGTCAATCCAGTTGGGAAGGTTCATTATCACTCAAGATACAATCAAGAAGTCACAAGTTAAGCCAATTCAAAAGAGTGTTTTTCTAACAATCCTAGAGTGATCAAAATGCAAAACCGAAATGAGTCACAGAACTAGAAACGAGAATGCATGATAAGAAGCAAAAAAGAATAAAAACATAAACGAGTCTAAGCATGAACTAAAAAGCAAGAAACGAAACTGTTCCAGGAATGTAATAAAAATCATAAAGAAAGAAGTCCTAAGGATGGGGTAATTGATGTCGGTGGAGTATCCTAGTCTACAGAGTGTTTAACATACCACAAGCAAACTATCCCTAAACAATGAACATCACAACCTAGCTAATCCAATCTCTTGGCAAAAGCTACTCAGACTCAACCACTTCCATACCTAGCTCTCGCTAGAGGATCATGGTCGAGCAGGCATTACAAACAAGTTCATTCATGTCAACAAACATCCTAGACAACTAATCTCTTAGGCTAGGAACGTAAGTCTCTGGCACTAGTTAGTCAGACATTTCATCAAACACCTTTTGGGTGTGAAAATATCTCAAACCTAGTCCCAATTGATCAGAGAAAAACTAGTATTTCTTGCTCTAGTCCAGAAGGGAATCATGCAATCAACGCTTAAACACTCTACATCCTAAGATCCTCCACCTAATCTATCCCATCCTCAAGAACTAACACACTACTCAGATCCAAAAATCATAGTCAAGGATGCAAACCCAGAAAACATTGAAACAAGCATTCTTAGATAGATTAAAATGTGAAGAACAACTTTGTAGAAGAAATCAAATCAAAATACTGAATAAGTTCAAAGGTATCTGGATTACAAGATCGGAATACGTATTTGGTGGCTAGGTCAACCTTAGAAAACAAAACAAGATAAAAACTAAGATGGCCAAAACAAGACTTAACAAAATGTATATATAGTAAAAACGCGTGAATCCCTAAAACTTAAAACGACAAGATAGAGCGTCAGTTTGGGAGTCTCCTGAAGCATGTCAGACAGAGCGTCTTCCTGGCATACGCGATTTTGTCCGTGTGCGTCCAGTGGCTTGATTGGTGTGAGTAGGAGTGGCTCGAGTGGTGTGAATAGGAGTGGCTCGAGTGGTGTGAGTAGGAGTGGCTCGAGTGGTGTGAGTGAAAATGGCTCGAGCATGGTCGGTGAAAGTGGCTCGAGCTGGGTGTATACGACTCCACTAAAACAATGATAACTCTTGAACCACACCTCCGATTGGCTTAAAATAAACGTCATTGGAAAGATGACTCAATTCTATACAACTTTGATGAAGACGTCAAAAGCTGAATCCCTAGACCGGTGGCTCGAGTGATGGCTCGATTGAGGCGGTTGAGAATGGCTCGATTGTGGAAGTTGAGGATGGCTCGATTGATGAAGTTGAGGATGGCTCGATTGATGCAGCTGAGAGTGGCTCGATTGCGGAGGTTGAGAGTGGCTTGATTGCGGAGGTTGAGCATGGCTCGATTGCAGAAGTTGAGCATGGCTCGATTGCGGAGGTTGAGCGTGGCTCGATCCTCTGCGCTTCCAACGTCTCCTAGACACCTGAAATACTCCGAAATACACAATGTATGCAAGGATGATGCAGAAACTTTCTAAACATGCAAAGTGTACGAAATAGGTTCTAAAATGATGCAAAACGACTAGTTGTCCTAGCTAAATGCATGACAAATACAGGCTAAGGAGATGCAAAATATAGACATATCAATATCCAATAATCAAATAACAGGAAACATAGAACCAGCAACCTAGCAATGTTCTAATGATCCAACTCAAGCAACCTAGCAATGCCAGACAACATCAAACCGAGTCCCTAGAACATCCTCCTCTTCATTGCCTTGATTCCACGATCACACTTTGCCTTTACCTGCACCACAAACACATATTGAGATGCATGAGTATTTGATAAACACTCAGTGAGACAATCCTCTCATCTACTGGGCTATACACACAAGCAACAGTGATTCCAAGTTCCAAACAATCAACAAAACAAAGCACACAAACGTGGAAAACGAACATCGACTCGCTGGAAGGGAGGTGTCGACCGACACCAGCCAAGTGTCGATCGACACTGGCTCTTGGTGTCGACCGACACTACCCCACAGTGTTGATTGATGCTTGCTTCACTGGTGTCGACCGACACCAAGTGGTGTCGATCGACACTCCCTCTGCAACCGCGATCCGCTCGAAGCCGAGAGTTGAATCTCGCTCCCAAACTCCACCAAATCGTCCAATACTCGAAACCCAAGCCTTATACATCCGTAGGAACCTGTAGCAACCAATCCCAGCAAGAAAAACACACAAACAAGCAACAAACAAGCAAGAACAAGGAATCAAAGGCTTAGATAAGCCATGGTCATGCACTCACCTCTTTGCAGGAAGATATAGACCAATAGCAACGAATCCAACCCTCCTAGCAAGCCTCTAGATCCTTCCTAGCTCCAAATCTCACAAGAACAGCTAAGAAAACTCACAAATCTCTCTCAAAACAAAAGTCTCCTTCTTCTCTCTATTTCTTTGTCAAAAACGGCCAAAAGGGAAGAGAAAGATCGAGTTCTCCTTATAAAACTCGAGTTTAGGGTTTCCCTAAACCAACCACACAAATCGGACGATTAAAATCGAACCAATCAAACCGTCTACAACCAGTGTCGATCGACACCTCATGTGGTGTCGATCGACACCCTCACCAAACTACCAAAAAAATGGTTTGCGGGTGTTACAAGAGAACTTTGGATTCATGATCAACACCCTCTCCCAGTGAATGGTAGGGATAGGTTATTGCATCAAAATTTAATGGTTAATCAGTTAATCAATCCAATCACTAAAGAGTTGCACTTGCCTCTTCTTCAGAAATTTATGGATCCGACAAATATTCAGATTATTCGGAGTTTGGCTATAAGCAAGTCTTTTAAGCTAGATCGGTTGGTACGACACCATACAAGATCCAGGAAATATTCGATAAAAATCGGGTTATGGGTTGGCAAGGAAATGGTGAAAGAGGTAAAATGTGGCTCAATATGTACAATTTTAAGAGCTCATGCATGCAAACTTCACGTTGCACCTAAAAAATAAACATTTCTTTTGGCAAATTTCATGTGGTACTCTTCTAGTGAGGGATTGCTTAGCTCATCGAGGTGTTCAGTGTGACACCTGGTGTAAAAGATGTGAACCTGTGATTGAGACACTTAAACATGCCCTCTTTGAGTGTCCACGTTCGCGTCAAATTTGGGAGTTGTTTCCGATTCAGGTTATACCAGGGTGATTTTCCTATAAGCCCATGTATTCGAATTTGGATTTCATCTATTGGAGAGGGTCACCTCAATCAGGAGAACAAGATAATCATCAATAGTTACCCTGGATCTTATGATCGATATAGATAGATAAGTATAAAAGATAAATTCAAGGTATGCAGCTTGTGCCATATGATATTATTAATCAGGATGTAAGTGAAAAAAATATTATGGGAGGAGGCGCATTCTCGGCCAGAGGATTCCTCGGGTTCCTCAGGTCCTTCGGGTTCTTTGGTCCCTTTGGTAATCCAGGGTCAGGTAACCTGTTTTCAAATAGATGGCTCCTCCAAAGCATCTGACTCCAATTCAAGTTTGGGATGGTGGTGTTATAACGGCAATGTCTTAGACGTCTGACTCCAATTCAAGCTTTACTTATTGGAACTAGATGTCTTAGACGAATTTCTTCCCCTCTCCATTCTGAATTTGAAGCCATGATTTGGTCCATGGAGTGTATCCTTGCTGGAGGAGTTGTTTGTCAGAACTTTGAGACGGATTGTGCAAAACTAGTCGCGATGATTTAAGTCCATGAAGACTGGCCGGCGTTTTCTAATCTTCTAGATGACATCCACCTGCTCCGGGTTTCCTTTCCACTCTTTTCCCTGTCTAAAGATTTCACGCTCGTCGAATCTAAAGGTGGATTGTCTTGCTCGGTCGTCCAGATCGTTATTCTCAACAATTTCTTTTGTAAACACCTTTCCTCCGGTTTGGGCTACAAATCTTGGAGTCATATTCTAATTAATGTTTGGTTGAAAATAAAAAAAGAACTAGGACTGCGCAAATTATCTTAGAGAAAAACAAGAAACACAGTATTAAAACAACGTGTGACATAAGGCGAAAACACTAAGAATGACATGTATATTCTAGCGGAAACTAAAACTGGATAACACCGAAAAAACTTGTGGAATTTCTCCCAATATAAAAATGACCCATGAATGAACATTGAGACCACAAATAAACATGTTTAAGAATTCTACCAAAAAAAAATATGTTCAAGAATGCGGTGAAGGAAAAGTCCGGCCCATTGAAGTCATTATATTTCCTACACAAAAATATAGAGTAATTCATCAAAATACAAAGTTTACGTTTTTTTCCAAAAATATCATTACTAATTTATTTTTCTAAAATATCAAAAAAAAATCATTCTTCCAAAAATATCACTCAAATTTTATTTTTACAAAAGTACCACAAAAAAAATAAAAATAAAGAGTGTATAACTTTTTTTTGGGGGGGGGGAGTTTACGGTATAATTTAAGGGGGTAAGATTTGGTATTCAGGCTTTAGGGTTTAACTTTTAATTTTGAAAGTTTAGTTTTAGGTTATTTTATTTTTATTTAACTTTTGGTGACATCTATGAGAGAAAAACATTGTACAGAGTAAAATATAATTCGAATTTCCAAAATACCAAAAATGCCACTTTTAAAACTAAAGTAATGAGAGTTGCCACTTTTAGTTTTCCCTCTTTAGAAATGCAATTTCTTAATTTTCTGTCATATGATTAAAAGACGTTTCTACACTTATATTAAAGAAAATGATGATTTGAGAAAGAAAAAAAATTCGAACAAGTGGCGTAAATTTTGCGGCACAAAACACACACGTGCTGAACCTCTGGCAGACCATATCCAACGCTCAGTCATGTTTAGTCCATCTCTAATTTGTCCATCGACCTCTAAAGTGGATCAGATTAGCTTGGTTGGACTCTACTTGTCCACCTCCAGGTCTGATGACGCATGTACCGATTTTATTGTGCCTCCAGTAGACCAGATTTAACGCCCGAATGGTTTTTGTCCACCACATTTATGTCCTTCGCTCTCTTTAGTAGACAAAATATCTGCTTGGTTGACAACACTTGTCCATCCCAATTATGTCATTCGCTCTCTTAATGGACCATATCCGTTTGGTTGACGGTACTTGTCCATCAATAACATGAAACCATTTTCTCTACCCTGCAGGCTTGCTGCCACAAACCAATCTTATTATGCCTCTGGTGGACCAGCCGAACAGGTTAGTGGACCATATTTTTTCCTTCGGTCTCTTTAGTGGATCAGATCTACTTGGTTGACAACATTTGTCCGTCAATATCTTAAAACTTGGTCCATCTTTGCATGTGACACACAAATAGAATCGTACGACCGACTAGCAGATGAAACAAATTATTCACCTATGCAAGCTGTCATTCCAGACCAAGCGAGGTGAATAGTATAGAACACTATGGAGGTTCGCAGCGCCGCCGTACAGAGCGAGTGAGATGTAAGAAATTGAGTATGGAGGTTCACAGCACCACCATAGAGAGCGACTGAGATGGAAGAAGATGAGCATGGAGGATTTCAGAAACGCTGTGTATAGTAACTAAGATGGAAGAAGATGGGAAGTGTAACATCTGCGAACCAAAAATAGGGATTTTGGGGATGGTTGTCCATGGACACCAGGGTAGCGTCGATCGACACCAGCAATTTATGGTTCGACCAGATTGTTTTAATTGGCGATTTTGGTTTGGTTTTGTTTATTTGGGTTGTCCAAACCGGGTATATAAGCGGAGAAGCGACAAAGTGAGAGTTTTAGAGTGTTTTGGTCGCCGTTGAGAGAAGAAAAAGAGAGAAAGGAGAGAACTTGTGAGTTGAGAGGTTTTTGGCTTGTTCTTGGTGGTTTTTGGTTATATTTGTTCCTGTGTAGTGGAGATCTAGAGCTAAGGACGAAGGAGGAGCTTCCTAAGGTATTGGATTCATCATATTTTGGTCAGAATCTTCCTGCAAAGAGGTGAGTGCATGACCATGGCTGATCTAAGCCTGAGATCTCTATGTTTTGCTTGTTTGGTGTTGTTTTGGTGTTTTTCTTGTTGGTTGTGATTGCTTTAGGGTTTCTAATGGTTCATGTGACTTTTGGGTGAGTTCTGGATAGATTGGAGATGGGTTGGATTGGAGATTCGATGATCGGCTTTAAGCAGAACGCGTCTGCGGAGTCGGTGTCGATCGACACCAGGTTGGTGTCGATCGACACTATGTTGGGTTCAGTGTCAATCGACACCACTCTGGTGTCGGTCGACACCAACTTGTCTGTTGCGTGGTTTCCTGGTTTGTTGCGTTTGTTTGTTGTTTGTTAAACATTGGAATCTCAGTTGCTTGTGTATATAGCATAGTAGATGGAAGGATTGCCTCACTAAGTATTTGTGATGATACTTACGCATCTAAATTGTTGTTTGTGGTGTGCAGGTTTGTGGCGTGGAATCATGGCGATGAGGAGGAGGATGATCTAGGGTCTCGTTTTTGTATTGGTGGTCTTTGTAATATTGTTTATGTTGGAACCTTGGATAGAGTTGTGTTAGGTTGTTGGATAGAATGGTTAAGAATGTTTATTGTATTGATGTTATGTTGGTTTTGTATTATTGGTATGTTTCCGCTGTGCGTAATGGTTATTGCTGATTTAGTGATGAGTTGTGGTTTGGGTTGGTTTAATTAAGTAGTATGAGATGCTTAATTGTATATTATATCTATTATTATTAAAAAACGGGTCGGGTTGTTTCAGGAAGTCTTGAGATAGAATAAGATCTGAGATTTCACAAAAAAAAAAAAAAAAGAGATCTAAGAAAAAAGGTTTGCATTTCAACTCCGAGAAAAAAAAACCAAAAGAAATTAATTAGTTTTAGGTTAAAAAAGAGAAGGATATAATGGTCTTTTAGATATAGAGTTGTGGCAAGTGGGAAAAGGTTTTAGGAGAAATGACATTAGATAAAACCGGACAATACTTGGGTTCACCCCCTAGGGGTGAATCTCTTTATTCACCTTCTTATAAAATAAGGAAACAAAATTTGTATACATCATTGTAAAATAAAATAAAAACCAACCATTTTTTAATGAAGTAAACCGATTTATAATTTCGTTCTAATTGTAAAATCTAAACCCTAACCACCTCATTTGTAAACCCAAACCGATATATAATTTCTTGTAATTGTAAAATCTAAACCCTAACCACCTCATTTGTAAACCCAAAACGATATATAATTTTGTTCTAATTGTAAAATTTAAACTCTAACCACCTCATTTGTAAACCTAAATCGACATATAATTTTGTACTAATTGTAAATCTAAACCCTAATCGCCTCATTTGTAAATCCAAACCGATATATAATTTCGTTTTAATTGTAAAATCTAAATCCTAATCACCTCATTTGTAAACCCAAACCGACATATAAATCCGTTCTAGTTGTATAATCTAAACCCTAATTCTCATTTATAAACGCGAACCGATATATAACCTCATTTAACTGTAAAATCTAAACCAAGTCAATATTTAACTTTACCCAACCGCCGCAAGTTTAGTAAACTCGGCCAATAAATCAGATATGTGAAGAAAACTCAAAGTTTTGTTAGATTTATGATGAAAGTCGATTATTTATAATTAGATATGAAGATGTTATATAAAGTATAGTGTAAATCGAAAAAAAAATGATAAGAAGGGAAAAAATTAAACTGGTTTGTGTTTTAGGGTTGTGGGTGCGTAGTCAAAGGAAAAAGATGAAGGGAAATTACCGATTTTATCATTTGATAAAGTGAATTGATTAGAAACAAACTGATGAGAATCGAGCCTGAGACATATTACTCTGTTATAAAGACTAAAACCATTGCACCACCGGAGTTACTTGAGATTTAACTCATGAAATAATATATATACTTTTTCAGTTTAACTTTATCCAACCGCCGCAAGTTTAGTAAACTCGGCCAATAAATCGGATATGTGAAGAAAACTCAAAGTTTTGTTAGATTTATGATGAAAATCGGTTATTTATGATTAGATCTGAAGATGTTATATAAAGTATAGTGTAAATCGAACAAAAAATGATAAGAAGGGAAAAAAATAAACTGGTTTGTGTTTTAGGGTTGTGGGTGCGTAGTCAAAGGAAAAAGATGAAGGGAAATTACCGATTTTATCCTTTGATAAAGTGAGTTGATTAGAAACAAACTGATGGGAATCGAGCCTGAGACATATTACTCTGCTATAAAGACTAAAACCACTGCACCACTGGAGTTACTTGAGATTTAACTCATGAAATAATAAATATACTTTTCTAAGTAGATATAAACCCTAAAATTAGTTCCTGATTAATTCCCATATAATCTATGACTAATTGATTAATCGCTAAACCAACATCGACCATCTGACTAGCGCCTAACGATTTCTAAAATAATATACAAAATTTGTATTATTTTCTAATTTAATTTTGATTTATTTTTTAAATAAAATATTAGATAAAAATTCTGATTGGTTGAGAGAGAGAGAGATGAGGGGTGAACCTAAGCAGTTCTCAAAAAAAAATTGGGTATTGTATATGGCAGAACTAATAATTTTCTATATGGTATTTTATTTCATTTTTTTTAGGTATAAAAAAGTTCGACTCGATTCTAGAATTTATGATTAGGATCCATTCTAATATGTTTAGGTAAGTTAAGATATTTTTGGGAAAATTATTAGGTATAAAAAATTAAAATATAATTCGAATTTCCAAAATACCAAAAATGCCACTTTTAAAACTAAAGTAATGAGAGTTGCCACTTTTAGTTTTCCCTCTTTAGAAATGCAATTTTCTAATTTTCTGTCATATGATTAAAAGACGTTTCTACACTTATATTAAAGAAAATGATGATTTGAGAAAGAAAAAAAATTCGAACAAGTGGCGTAAATTTTGCGGCACAAAACACACACGTGCTGAACCTCTGGCTGACCATATCCAACGCTCAGTCATGTTTAGTCCATCTCTAATTTGTCCATCGACCTCTAAAGTGGATCATATTTGTTTGGTTGGACTCTACTTGTCCACCTCCAGGTCTGATGACGCATGTACCGATTTTATTGTGCCTCCAGTGGACCAGATTTAACGCCCAAATAGTTTTTGTCCACCACATTTATGTCCTTCGCTCTCTTTAGTAGACAAAATATCTGCTTGGTTGACAACACTTGTCCATCCCAATTATGTCATTCGCTCTCTTAATGGACCATATCCGTTTGGTTGACGGTACTTGTCCATTAATAACATGAAACCATTTTCTCTACCCTACAGGCTTGCTGCCACAAACCAATCTTATTATGCCTCTGGTGGACCAGCCGAACAGGTTAGTGGACCATATTTTTTCCTTCGGTCTCTTTAGTGGATCAGATCTACTTGGTTGACAACATTTGTCAGTCAATATCTTAAAACTTGGTCCATCTTTGCATGTGACACACAAATAGAATCGTACGACCAACTAGCAGATGAAACAAATAATTCACCTATGCAAGCTGTCATTCCCGAACAAGCGAGGTGAATATTATAGAACACTATGGAGGTTCGCAGCGCCGCCGTACAGAGCGACTGAGATGTAAGAAATTGAGTATGGAGGTTCGCAGCACCACTGTAGAGAGCGACTGAGATGGAAGAAGATGAGCATGGAGGATCGCAGCAACGCTGTGTATAGTAACTGAGATGGAAGAAGATGGGAAGTGTAACATCTGCGAACCAAAAATAGGGATTTTGGGGATGGGTGTCCATCGACACCAGGGTAGCGTCGATCGACACCAGCAATTTCTGGTTCGACCAGATTGTTTTAATTGGCGATTTTGGTTCGGTTTGGTTTATTTGGGTTGTCCAAACCGGGTATATAAGCGGAGAAGCGACAAAGTGAGGGTTTTAGAGTGTTTTGGTCGCCGTTGAGAGAAGAAAAAGAGAGAAAGGAGAGAACTTGTGAGTTGAGAGGTTTTTGACTTGTTCTTGGTGGTTTTTGGTGAGATTTGTTCCTGTGTAGTGGAGATCTAGAGCTAAGGACGAAGGACGAGCTTCCTAAGGTGTTGGATTCATCATCTTTTGGTCAGAATCCTCCTGCAAAGAGGTGAGTGCATGACCATGGCTGATCTAAGCCTGAGATCTCTATGTTTTGCTTGTTTGATGTTGTTTTGGTGTTTTTCTTGTTGGTTGTGATTGCTTTAGGGTCTCTAATGGTTCATGTGACTTTTGGGTGAGTTCTGGATGGATTGGAGATGGATTGGATTGGAGATTCAACGATCGGCTTCGAGCAGAACGCGTCTGCGGAGTCGGTGTCGATCGACACCAGGTTAGTGTCGGTCGACACTATGTTGGGTTCAGTGTCGATCGACACCACTCTGGTGTCGGTCGACACCAACTTGTCTGTTGCTTGGTTTCCTGGTTTGTTGCGTTTGTTTGTTGTTTGTTAAACATTGGAATCTCAGTTGCTTGTGTATATAGCATAGTAGATGGGAGGATTGTCTCACTAAGTATTTGTGATGATACTTAGGCATCTCAATTGTTGTTTGTGGTGTGCAGGTTTGTGGCGTGGAATCATGGCGATGAGGAAGAGGATGATCTAGGGTCTCGTTTGTGTGTTGGTGGTCTTTGTAATATTGTTTATGTTGGAACTTTGGATAGAGTTGTGTCAGGTTGTTGGATAGAATGGTTAAGAATGTTTATTGTATTGATGTTATGTTGGTTTTGTATTATTGGTATGTTTCCGCTGTGCGTAATGGTTATTGCTGATTTAGTGATGAGTTGTGGTTTGGGTTGGTTTAATTAAGTAGTATGAGATGCTTAATTGTATATTGTATTTATTATTATTAAAAAACGGGTCGGGTTGTTTCAGGAAGTCTTGAGATAGAATAAGATCTGAGATTTTACAAAAAAAAAAAGAGATCTAAGAAAAAAGGTTTGCATTTCAACTCCGAGAAAAAAAAACAGAAATTAATTAGTTTTAGGTTAAAAAAGAGAAGGATATAATGGTCTTTTAGATATAGAGTTGTGGCAAGTGGGAAAAGGTTTTAGAAGAAATGATATTAGAAAAAACCGGACAATACTTGGGTTTACCCCCTTATAAAATAAGGAAACAAAATTTGTATACATCATTGTAAAATAAAATAAAAAACCAAACCATTTTTTAATGAAGTAAACCGATTTATAATTTCGTTCTAATTGTAAAATCTAAACCCTAACCACCTCATTTGTAAACCCAAACCGATATATAATTTCTTATAATTGTAAAATCTAAACCCTAACTACCTCATTTGTAAACCCAAAACGATATATAATTTTGTTCTAATTGTAAAATTTAAACTCTAACCACCTCATTTGTAAACCTAAATCGACATATAATTTGGTACTAATTGTAAATCTAAACCCTAATCACCTCATTTGTAAATCCAAACCGATATATAATTTCGTTTTAATTGTAAAATCTAAATCCTAATCACCTCATTTGTAAACCCAAACCGACATATAAATCCGTTCTAGTTGTATAATATAAACCCTAATTCTCATTTATAAATGCGAACCGATATATAACCATATTTAACTGTAAAATCAAAACCAAGTCAATATTTAACTTTACCCAACCGCCGCGAGTTTAGTAAACTCGGCCAATAAATCAGATATGTGAAGAAAACTCAAAGTTTTGTTAGATTTATGATGAAAGTCGATTATTTATGATTAGATCTGAAGATGTTATATAAAGTATAGTGTAAATCGAACAAAAAAATGATAAGAAGGGAAAAAATTAAACTGGTTTGTGTTTTAGGGTTGTGGGTGCGTAGTCAAAGGAAAAAGATGAAGGGAAATTACCGATTTTATCATTTGATAAAGTGAATTGATTAGAAACAAACTGATGAGAATCGAGCCAGAGACATATTACTCTGTTATAAAGACTAAAACCATTGCACCACCGGAGTTACTTGAGATTTAACTCATGAAATAATATATATACTTTTTCAGTTTAACTTTATCCAACCGCCGCAAGTTTAGTAAACTCGGCCAATAAATCGGATATGTGAAGAAAACTCAAAGTTTTGTTAGATTTATGATGAAAATCGGTTATTTATGATTAGATCTGAAGATGTTATATAAAGTATAGTGTAAATCGAACAAAAAATGATAAGAAGGGAAAAAAATAAACTGGTTTGTGTTTTAGGGTTGTGGGTGCGTAGTCAAAGGAAAAAAATGAAGGGAAATTACTGATTTTATCCTTTGATAAAGTGAGTTGATTAGAAACAAACTGATGGGAATTGAGCCTGAGACATATTACTCTGCTATAAAGACTAAAACCACTGCACCACTGGAGTTACTTGAGATTTAACTCATGAAATAATATATATACTTTTCTAAGTAGATATAAACCCTAAAATTAGTTCCTGATTAATTCCCGTGTAATCTATGACTAATTGATTAATCGCTAGGCCAACATCGACCGTCCGACTAGCGCCTAACGATTTCTAAAATAATATACAAATTTTGTATTATTTTCTAATTTAATTTTGAAATATTTTTTAAATAAAATATTAGATAAAAATTCTGATTGGTTGAGAGAGAAATGAGGGGTGAACCTAAGCAGTTCTCAAAGAAAAATTGGGTATTGTATATGGCAGAACTAATAATTTTCCCAAAAATATCTTAACTTACCTAAACATATTAGAATGGATCCTAATCATAAATTCTAGAATCGAGTCGAATTTTTTTATACCTAAAAAAATGAAATAAAATACCATATACAATACCCAATTTGTCAAAAAAAAAAAAAACCCAATTTTTTTTGGGAAACTGATCTATAAAGTATAGCCAAATTTCCAGACCTAGCTAGATAGATTCTTGAGAGCAGAAGTAAAATCCGGCCCAATGAAGTCAGTCTATCTCCAAACACAATAATAAGAATTAGGGGCGCAGTCTTCATTAATCTCAAGAGATCGGGCGAACTCAAAAGGTTAAAAAGACTAAACATCTCTTGGCCGCAACCAATGATGCCGTTAATCCAAAGTAGTTGGTTGGGGTTAAAAGCTTCTTCTTCTCTTCTCATGTCTTAAAAGAAGCTCATTTTCAACATTGGTGGTGACAGCTAAGGGGCAAATAATAAAATTACGCAAGCAAATAAGTTGAAATTTAGTATCTTTCCTCTAAAATAAGTCGCGAACAAAAATCATCACTCGGATCTGTCTAAGTCGCCGCCATGGGAGTCCCGGCGTTTTACAGATGGCTCGCCGACCGATACCCCAAGTCAATTAGCGACGTCGTTGAGGAAGAACCTACCGATGGAGGTGGTGACCTAATCCCTGTTGATATCACCAGACCTAACCCGAACGGCTTCGAATTTGATAATTTGTATCTCGACATGAATGGTATCATTCATCCTTGTTTCCACCCTGAAGGAAAGGTATGTATTCTATATAGCTTTGCTCCAGGGTTTGAGCTGATTGTATAGGTCTGAGTACAACAAGTAGTATATATTGGATTTGTTTGTTTTTATATTGAGAAAATGAAAATCATTGAGTTTAGCAGATTGGTGGAGAAGATTATTCTTTCATGATTTAGTACCAGTCAGTTATGGGAGAGGGATAAGGGTACTAGTTGCTGCTTTTCGTAGATTTTGCTTACCAAAAAAATGTCAATGGAAGCAATGGCCAACATTGGTGATACTAGATTTAGGGGATTGGAGTTTGAGTTTATCGTATTAGGCAAGGCAGTCACAAGTAAACATGTATTTGTTTTCTTGTATGCGAAATGAAATCACTAAGTTTGGTATTTTCGTGAGAAGATGATTATTGTCTGTGTTAATAGTTTAGCCAGTTTATTGGGGGAACGGAGGAGTATTTGCTTACCGAAAGTTAATAGAATCAATGGCCAACTTGGTGATACTAGATTTTGGGATCTAAAGTTCATTTCCGAAACTGACTTCGATGTTTTATTTGGGAAATTGGATGCAAATGGATGGCTGTGTTTATTTTGTTCATGTATCACGTATGTGAGTCTAGAGTTAGTTTTTTTTTTTTTTTTTCTAAAAGGTTTTGACTAGAGAAAAAAGAGACAGCGATGTTATTAGTTTATCATTAGAGTTGAGGAGATATTGTTATCCAGGGGAGTGAGTTTGCGTAGTAATATGTCTTATGGTGATACTTGAGTTCCCTGAAGATTTTACTAGCTAATCCTATTTTGATTACGATGCAGCCTGCACCAGCCACGTACGATGATGTATTTAAATCGATGTTTGAGTACATTGACCATCTTTTTACCTTAATACGTCCGAGGAAGATTCTTTATTTGGCTATAGGTGATCTTGTGCTTTCTCCTTCTCCCCTGTCTGTTTTGCTTTATGAGATTGGATCTGATTATATATGATGTTGCAGATGGTGTTGCACCCAGAGCAAAGATGAATCAGCAGCGTTCTCGACGTTTCAGGGCTGCAAAGGATGCTGCAGAGGCTGTATGTTCTCTTTCTATTTCTATTTTACATTTACTTTTGGCTTTGCATGGGTGTCACTGTTGCTTACACTATATCTGGTTTCATAGGAAGCTGAGGAAGATAGATTGAGAAAAGAATTTGAGACTGAGGGCCAAATCTTGTCTGCTAAAGAAAAAGCAGAAACCGCCGATTCAAATGTCATTACTCCTGGGACCCCTTTTATGGCTATACTCTCAGTAGCTCTTCAGTATTACATCCAATCTAGGTTGAACCGTAACCCTGGCTGGAGATATGTTAAGGTGTGATACTGTTCATCTAACTTAGCTGATATTTCCGAACTGTGCAAGACTTGTTGCATTCTTCCAGTTTCTGTTTAGTTAGCGTTGCCCCTTTACATATGGTTTTCAAGGTAATTTGTCTTCCTAAGACTTTGTGGATTATTATTTGAAGGTAATACTTTCTGATTCAAATGTTCCGGGCGAAGGAGAACACAAGATAATGTCATACATTCGTCTCCAACGTAATCTTCCTGGTTTTGATCCAAATACACGGCATTGTCTATACGGTCTGGTTAGTGTTAACCCACAATGTGGTTGTTTTACTTCCTATTTGCTTGATAAGGCGTTGGTGCTTCTTCCAACAAATTGCATATTGCTTCTTGCTAAAAACTGTATATTGTTATGCAGGATGCAGATTTGATAATGCTCTCTCTAGCCACACATGAAGTTCACTTTTCAATCTTAAGAGAGGTAGCTTGTTTTCCACCCATATGCTCTATATTTTCTGTAATATTCAGTCTGTCAAATTATGAGTCATCTTACTCATTCCAGGTTATAACTTACCCTGGCCAACAAGAGAAATGCTTTGTGTGTGGACAAACTGGTCACTTTGCGGCAGATTGCCCTGGAAAATCAGGTAGCACAAATGCAGCATCTGATATTCCAATCCACAAGAAAAAATACCAGGTTTAAGTAGTTTTCTTTATCTTCTTCAAAAGATGTTGCTGCAGTTGAACAACATGCCATTCTTTTTTTCTTTGGGAGCTTTCTCATATCTTTCTGATATAATATTGTTTTTATAGTTCCTGAACATTTGGGTGTTGCGAGAATATCTGCAATATGAATTGGCAATTCCAGATCCTCCTTTTGTGATCAATTTTGAGAGAATTATAGACGACTTTGTATTCCTTTGCTTTTTTGTTGGCAATGACTTCCTTCCTCATATGCCTACATTGGAAATTCGAGAGGTATGTACATGATGAAAGCTTTTCATTGCTTTATTACCTGTTATACATAATATGATGGTAGTGTAGATTGTAAAATATAGTAAAAGCCCTGTGGAGAATCAATATCCTGTTTCATTCTCTATAATACCATTGTGGAAATGATAATAATAATAATAAAAAGAGTATGTTACTCGATTGTTTTAATCTTTATACTCCGTTTCTTTGTTACTTCAGGGAGCTATAAACTTGCTGATGCATGTTTACAGAAAGGAGTTTTCAGTTATGGGAGGCTATTTAACAGATTCTGGTGAGGTAAGTTATTCGTTGTTTTTATCTTCTCCCACATTTCATTCTCGCTTCACATTGCTATTTTGTATGATCTGTGTAAAGTTTTACATTAAATTGCGGTGCTTCTATTTTGTCTGGCTATATGATTGCCAATGATATCCTGAACTGCATTATATCCATGGAGTTCGTTTTATACATTAACCCATTGACAATTTTCCTTTCTTCTGTTTTGAATAGGTATTACTAGATAGGGTAGAGCATTTCATTCAAGCTGTTGCTGTTAATGAAGATAAAATATTTCAGAAAAGAACACGGATAAAACAGGTATTTGTGACCTATACTCTATTTCCCCTTACACAAATAAAAAAACTTTGGAGGCTTTAGGGAAGGAGGGTGCTCATACCCTTTATAGGCACTACCTGAAAGCTCGCTTTTGAGTGAATGATACTCCTTATAAGGCAATAACTAGTTCCACTTGTAATCAATGGGTTTGTTATTTGTATCATATTCTTCCAATATGTTCAGTCTGCATAAGTTATGGCTAATAGTTTGCTGATTTTGGTATCAGTCAATGGAGAACAATGAAGAAATGAAACAACGATCAAGAAGAGATCCATCTGAGGTACCACCTGAACCGATAGACGATAAGGTAAAATAGTGTAGTGCATATGTTTATATTGACACGGAAAATTGTATAGGAGCTACAACTATAGTTTCTCTTTTATTTTGGGTAGATTAAGCTAGGAGAACCAGGCTACAAGGAGAGGTATTATGCAGAGAAATTTTGTACGACCAATCCAGAGGAAACTGAGCAAATTAAACAAGACATGGTGAGTTTTACGTCAATTATGTTGAAAGTTTCCTACTGTGCAGATAACACTGGATATCTGCAAAGTTCTTTCTAACTTTTAGGGAGGCTTATAGCGTGAAATGAACTACTTTCTTCAAATGACTCCTGAGACAGTCTGGATGAACATAAACTTATAATTAAGTCTGATAACCTGTTTTCCTTGTAGGTACTAAAATATGTTGAAGGTTTGTGCTGGGTTTGCCGGTACTACTACCAAGGTGTATGCTCTTGGCAATGGTCAGTCTGGCTTTTACAAAAAGTTTACAAATAGAGATGTCATGTTATTCCCATGAGAGCCATGTATTCTAACAATTACTAGAATATCTTATTTTATAATAGACTGATGGGTCTCTTCTCGAGAAAGACCTTGATATAGGTGTCAGTTGCTGAGATATATTAAGTTGTAAAATTGAAAGCAAATTTGAAATGCAAGTCTTTGATTGCTAACCCTTTCTTCTAATTGTTTCAGGTTTTACCCATACCATTATGCTCCATTTGCTTCAGATCTTAAGAATCTATCTGATTTGGAGATCACATTTTTCATTGGAGAGCCCTTTAAACCTTTTGACCAGTTAATGGGGACACTGCCGGCTGCAAGGTTCTTTCCTTTTGTGGAACCTTTAATATAAATATTTGGGCACCTGTGGTGATGTAAATTGTGTTTCTTGGTTGCCGCAGTTCAAATGCTCTGCCTGGAGAATACCGGAAGTTGATGACTGATCCCTCATCCCCGATCCTGAAATTTTACCCTGCCGGTAATTGTTGATGCTGAATATATATTTATTGTTGTTTTCCTATATATTTATGATGGGTAGTGGACACTCATAAGCTCTTATTCTGTTAATAGATTTTGAGATTGACATGAATGGAAAGCGCTTCGCCTGGCAGGTTCGTGCTTTTCTGTGTTCAGGGAATAAAGTGATAGTGTTATCATACTGAGACTGTATATCCTGTTCTTCAGCTATTGATGTTGTGTGTTTGGAACTTGATGTGATCCAGGGTATTGCAAAACTTCCTTTCATTGAGGAGAAATTATTGTTAACTGCTACAAGGAAGCTTGAAGAAACGCTAACGGTTTGAACTGAAGCTTTATCAAAATATATTTGCATATTGTTTGGTCAAACTTCATTCTTTTTGAAAGATGATTCTTGAACCTTCAGAATGGTTTTTTTGTTAGTTATAAAGTAGGTTTACAGCTTAGATTGCTCTAGCCATCAACTTTGATGGCAGTGTCTGTGTTGACTAGAATGATTGATTAGTATGGATCCATCTGGCAGGTGGAAGAACGGCAACGCAACAGCGTGATGCTTGACTTGTTATACGTACACCCCGCTCATCCACTGGGCCAACGGATTCTGCAGTACTACCATTTCTACCAGCACATGCCTCCACATGAATGTCTTCCATGGATGATTGACCCGAATTCTAGGTTTTCTGTGATTGGCTAAATTGATAATTAACAAGATGTGTATAATCTGGTTATCAAGCTTCTTAATCCTCAATTCTTTTGTATATGTTGCAGCCAAGGAATGAACGGTTTTCTCTGGATTAGTGAAAGGAATGGTTTCCAAACTAGAGTGGATTCCCCTGTCAATGGTTTGCCATGGATTGAGCAGAACCGAGCCTTGTGCGTTTCTTGTGCTTCACAATTTAGTGTCGTATGAAATGAATGAAGTCTTGCTTTACTCACTTAGATTTTCCTCTAAATTTTTCCAGAAACGTTACGTACCTGTGTCCTGCCAAACACTCTCATATCTCAGAACCACCAAGAGGAGCGATCATTCCGGACAAGGTATGGTTCCACATAGGAGTTCGTCGTGAACAGTAGTCCTGTCTGCATTAAAAGAAATAGAAACTTAAGTTTTCTTATTAGCGTTTAGGAGAATCTGTTTGATTGCATCTCAAATGTCAATGTCTTCTTGCCAGTCTATTTTATCTGCGAAATATTCGTTGCAAAAACAATATTCATTATGGAAGTTCAATTTGCAGATCTTGACGTCAGCAGATATAAAGCCATTTCCCCCTTTATGGCATGAAGACAATAGCAACCGACGCCGACAAGCCCGAGATAGGTAAGGAGATTATACTACAGACTGATATTTTGAAGATCACAGTGTGAAGTAGGTTAAAGGAACCATATGATATATCTACTGTGCAGGCCTCAAGTGGCTGGAGCTATAGCCGGACCTTCGCTGGGAGAAGCAGCTCATCGTCTGATCAAAAACACCCTTAACATGAAATCCTCTACTGGTTCGGCTTCAGGATTAATTGACCCAAATGGATACTACCGTAATGTACCGGGTAATCATTATTATGGTGGAGTCAATAGACCAAGAGCACCGGGTCCCTCTTCTCACAGGAGAGCTTATGATGATGACTCGAGCTATTACTACTATGGAAAGTATAACAATAGCTCACAGGGAACGTTTAGCAACGGTCCAAGATATCCTGGTCCATCAAATGGATCACAAGACTATAACCGAAACTACAACTCCAAGGTAGTAGTAGAGCAGCAAAACCGTGGTGGACTTAGAGCTGGAATGTCTGGTTTATCGATAGAAGATAACGGAAGCAGAAGCAAACAGTTGTATTCAAGTTATACAGAAGCTGCTAATGCAAATTTGAACCCGTTACCCTCACCACCCACCCAATGGATCGGTACACAGCCAGGAGGTAATTTCGTCGGTGGATACTACAGGGAAGGAGTTGGGTATGGTGAAACAAATGGAAAGCCGGTAAAGAAAGTAATTTATCAGGCCAAGACACAACCAAGTCATCGAGGCGCAAACATATGAGATTGTTAGTTGAGGCGCTAGGGGAGGTTTCTGTACAGGTGAGTCCCTTTCTTTTGCTGCAATGGCCTTTTGTATGGTAACAACGTCCCCGCTTCATCTTCTGCCATGAATTATATCTTAAATTTCTGGCTAAAGCTAAAGGCAAATGTACAATGTACCTTTGGACATTTCTTTTGTTATATATATTTATTACAGTAAACTTGTTTAGAGTCTTCAGACAGCTTTTGGCAATTGGTTATTCAACTTTCGTTGTTCCTTCTACAGCATTTGTCTATTGGTTTCCTTAATCTATTTCGGTTTGCTTATTGATTCGTGTTCTTCATCATCTTTACATGATAGGCAACCCAACTAACCAACATAAATCCGAGTTTGAAGATCCGAGCCCTGGACTAACATTGGTAGATTAAGGACCAGGCTCTCCAGTAGAAATGATGGTAGTGTCATATTGATGAGAATAATGAGAATAATGGTGTATTGAAACATAAGTAAAATTGGTGACATGCTGTAATAACATGAAATTTGAGAAAATATATATATATATATATATATATAATCATTGGATGAAATAGCCGCTCAAAAAAAGCATAAAGAAGAGTAAAAGAGAGCCAAAGATTAAACCAGTCTTCTGACCACCAGTAAGAGCATTGCCACCAAGTCCATATTGCTGATTCTGAGCAAAACCAGCAATCTCAACCATTTTGCTCTCAAAGAAACTCTGGGCAGCTCCACACGTTGGACATCTCCAATCTTCAGGCAACTTATCAAACTGAAAACCCGGTGGGATCGGGTACGACGGGTCACCCGCTGATTCATCGTACTTGTACCCACATGATCTACACTCGTAGATGCCAGTGTTTAGAACAGCAAACTTCTCCTCCATCCTTCGTTTCTCTATGGTGTCTTCGACTTCTTTGGTCTCTGTTTCTTGGGTTTGGTCGGAAGAAGGAAGAGGCGTCGCGGCATCGTCTCTGGAAACGGCTAAGTAACGAGGGTGATGGTGAGTTGGATAAGAGATGGTGATGAAGATGTGGTGGTGAAGTTTCTTGCCATATCTGAGAAACGGCGTCGGTTTTATGAGAGAAGAATGGAAATGGGAATGAGATTGGGAGAGAGGGCAGAAGGAGAAGGTAGCACTCGCCATTGGTTCCTTTTTACTTCTTATAATTTTTTGGGTTTGTTCATTGTTAGAGATGATGAAAATGTCGAAAGATGGATCCCATTGGAGAGGGAGAAAGGCTAGCATATGCTGCGCCCCCCGGATAAGATTTTTGAAGAGTATTGTGACAACCACGTGGCCTTCTTTCAATCCATCTTATTTCTTTACTTACCCCCAAAATGTCCCTCAGCCTTTTCCATTTCCATTTCCCCCCTAAATCTCACTGTAGCATTACTAAAGTAAAACATACATGTCAATTAAGACTAAAGTAAAACAATCAAGAGTTTTATTTAGATTTTTCGTGATATTCACTACTTAGCTAGACTCATCAAGAATATAAACGTCCATACCAGGGAAATTTATCTCCTCGTAATCAATCTTGGGTCATCCATGCCTTTAACTTGGCAAGTTTTTCCGCAAAATACTTATTACCTTTTTTAATAACAAACTAAAAAACGCAAAAAAAAATTCTAAAAGGTATGAAAATACTTCAAACCAAAAAAAAAAATCAACAAAGAAATTGTGATTTCGCACCAAGAATGGATTACCAATAACAGGCAAAAAAATGTAGAGATTGGAAAACTTTTTGAAGCCTGAATTAACAGAAGACGTAAAAAGTGTTAGGTCTACAAATTAAAAATGCAAAGCTAGCAGTTCGGCTCAAGCAGAGAGTTCAGAAATGCAACCTACTACTTCTGTTACTCATCTTTTAGAAGTGTCAGCCATCATACCTAAACAAACTCTACATAAGCATAACTAGCTAAACCGAACATTAAGACAAAGTGAAGCCTGTCAGGGGAGACCCACAGGTGGTATCTCTCTATTAACATTTTAGATCTGCCGTTTTTGCCTTGTCTTGATTCTCCTTCAAGCTCTTTGCGATCCATATAGCGGTTTCTCTGGGAGACACCTTACCTGGGCCAAAAGGCTTAAGCAACACGTTGAGTTCATCATATCTCCCTTCTTGTAACAATCTGGCACTAAACTCGAGCAACCCCTCCAAAGCATCAGCTCGTTGACGATACGACGATGGGTCAAATCGACATCTTCTTGTGTTAGATGATGTGGTCTGGCTTGATGCACCCGCAGTTGCATTCTGATCAGATGATGATGACCCGTCGCTTATGTATTCTAACATGTTGTGTTGGATACCCTGCCACCTTGTGATATTATCAGATCCTGATTTACACGTTTCAACTGTGCATTTGTCTTTTGTTATAGAGCGGTCTGAGACAGATGAGCTTTTGGACGATGTTTTCCTTTGCATGGGAGTAAAGAAGATGTCCTGTTCATATGGAGCTAACGGAAAAATACCAATCTTATCAACTTGTGGCTCATTAATGGAATATTCTGGAGACTTCACTTTCTGCAAGATCCCAACTGTTGGATTGTATGCTGCAGCTTCTTGGGTTGTAGCCCTTTTCGTGAATGGTAGAGAAGTCCGGCGAGACAAAGAAACTAACTTGCTGGTAGTACCGCCTGAAACTGGATGCTGAACACCAAGCAAAAGGCAATCATGATCATCAGTGTCTAAGGTATTAATTCTACAAGACGAGGCTTTTTGGTATTTAGAAATCTGAGACATGTAGAGAAACAAAAACAACACAGGATTGTCTGGTAATGGTATTGGCAGCCATGTAATAGCATCTGTGAAGTTTATAAAGATCATTCAGTCCGCAATATTTTTCTTTCAATGGAACTCTGTAGTGTTTTTTTTGGCAACTGATTCTAAGATAACAAAAAGGAGTGAGTATTACCAAGTGTTCGAATCTCCTTCCTGTTTCCATGGTTCTTCTGGATGCCGCTGAAGTTTTTGCAAGAGGATACTTCGAGACATTATATGCACTTGAAGAAACTTGCTTATATATCACTGTTCCTTTACTGCTGCTCTCAATTGATAAATCTGAAACCCTGCGACTTATACATTTGATAGAAGATGCAGTGTCTTCTTCAGCTTCCGGATTCAAAGCTCTATCATTCAAGAGAGAACTATATCGTCTCTCCCCAAAGGCCGGACAAGTGACAGCGGGTTCAGAAAAATGAGCTTTCTTCAT
The DNA here is from genome assembly GCA_023657505.1 of Camelina hispida. Classification (NCBI taxonomy): domain Eukaryota; kingdom Viridiplantae; phylum Streptophyta; class Magnoliopsida; order Brassicales; family Brassicaceae; genus Camelina; species Camelina hispida. The sequence goes on along the minus strand of CP094634.1, from coordinate 27,722,188 downwards.
AATCCCCTTAGAATTTGGCAACTGAGGCGGTAATGTTTTGCGTCTCAGGTTATTGAGCCTGAGCTTGACATCTAGAACGTAAGGTTGAAGATGTGGATGTCTAAGTAAATCTGAGGCCTGTGAAAATTTTATACTTCGCATAGTTAACAAAACAACATTGGCTATTAAGTTTATATGAACAAGCTAGGTAAGGTACTTATACATACAGATGGCCTAACTTCTGGGTTTTTTCGCAGCATGCTTTTGACAAGACCTCGGCTGAAATGAAGGTTCAGAACAATAAATAGAACCCCCCAAGATATATATGAAGGTAAAAGCAAAACAAATCTAAAAACTTACAATGAACCAGAATATTTTGCGGGGAGCGGAGATACAATTGTCTTGTTTATCTTATTAATCAGTGCTTGCATATCCTAACCAAGATGTTTTGGTAAGCATTATAATGAAAGGTGGTATTAAAGATGGATATGTTTCTATCACACAGCAACTTACAAATGCTTTAAATGCCGGCTTAAGATAAGCCATCTCATATATACAGCATCCTGCAGTAAGAAATTTATGTGTCCATAAGTAAATCATCCTAGGATACATATTTGGCAACATATGCAATACGTTTGTTAAGATAAAATTGTTAGTTTTTAGAATTCTTTTCTTTGTTTATCACATCAGAAACTGAATCAAAGAACCAACTAGGGATTAGAACGAGAGAATCGCTTACTGTATCAAGCTATCACAATCAGTTAATACCCCACACAATCTATCTGCATTTCGTATTTATAAAGAGACCCTAATTTAGTATTTATAAAGAGACTTCATCAGAACTCTCGTCAGTCTTCCTAATAATTTATGAAGACTTCTTAATTAGAAACCTCATGAAAATTGAAAAATAAACAGCAGTAATCTTTTCCAGGCTTATGACAGAAGCTTTAGTAATACAAGCACAAATAGATAGATTACGGCTTCCTTATGTAGCAAATAAGTGAACTTAAAAATACACTGCTATATACAAAAAAAAAAAACGCACCTAAAGACCAAATGTCAGATTTAGAACCATAAGGTATATCAGCTAGAAGCTCAGGGCACATATAGCTGGGAGTCCCGACAACCTGACATTTTATAGGTTAGAAGTGATGTAAAGGAAACACTGTGGCAGATATGCACATGATAGAGTAATTATAGAACTCACGGAGGAAGTGAGATTATCGGATGTTAGAATCTTGGCTAACCCAAAATCACCTGTAACAGCACTAATCAGGTTGATATTCTATATTTTATGAAGATGGGACGACAAGAAAATTCAAAGAGAAGCTCACCAAGGCGTATATCTTTCTCCTTGGTCAAGAATATGTTAAAACACTGGACAAAAGTGCAAAATATTAGCATCTAGAAAGTCTCAGCTTTAAGCTTTGGATTGTGTAGAACTGCAGATAGCAATATGAGATTGATACCTTGACATCACGATGAAGAATATGGTTCGTGTGTAAGTACTCAAGGGCCATCAGAAGCTGAACAAGCCACTTGCACAGTGTCTAGAAAGCACAAAATAGGATTATAGGACGACAATTATATCTAATCAATGTTCATGAGAAGCATCTAGAAAAGAAAAGCGCACCTCTTCCTGAAAATGCACGCCATTGGCTTTCTTGATGGCTTCTGCCCTGTAGCATAAGAAGAAAGTGAGGCTGCGTCACAATCTCTATAGTGAACACAAGGTAGGTGAATCTACATATAAAAAAGCTGAAAACCCCAGGAACATTAAAAAACAAAAAACTAACATGTCCCCTCCTTCACAATAACCTATGACGATGCACACATAGCAAGCCTAAGAGAAAGAATACAAAAGCTTTATCAGCTCAAAAGGTGTGGAATGATATAAACTTTTGTTTTAAGTCAGGAGGTCTATCTTACCTTTTCCACCCAAGAATCTTTGTATTCCACAACAAATGGATGACGCATTTTGGAGATGAGCTCCATCTACTCAAAGTAGGGGAAACCAAGATCACACCATATGAAAAGGATTATCATACATAGAGCACTAGAAGATTCAAACAGGATTGCCAACCTCTTGATGTGCAGATCGTCTGGTCCTTTGAGTTTGCCGGGCAAGACGGATCTTTTTCAATACATATCTAATGAAACCAACACACGATATCAGATAAAAAAAAAAAAAAAGAAAAAAACTCAAACTTTATTCAGCCAAAAATCAGAGGCAGCAATAAGATAGAGTTCCTCACTTTTTCTTCTCATGCTTATGTCTCACTAGAAGAGCTGACCCGAAAGATCCTTTTCCTATTTGCTCAAGAATCTCATACTGTTCCATATCTAGTTTTTGTTACTGTCTTACCTTTAACCTAGTAGAGAGGTGAAGCAAATAGTAGTGTGATGTTTCATGAAGACATTAAAATGATGCTGAAGAAAACCCAACAAATGTAAACCCAAAGTCAAGTAAACACATACTCTGGTAAGTAAAGTATATAAATCTCATTAAGCAAATGAAAGAAGGAGAGAACTTATCTATGAGGCATCAGCTATGACTTTAAGTTACATTAGAAGAGAAATTAACTTAAAGGCTAAAAAATCTAAGACCATTGATCAACTACGTCTTAATGATGAATCAGCAAACAAGTGTGTGATATATGAATCTTGAAACTAGCTCTACTCTACAGCTCAATTTACAAAGAAAACAAAAGAGAAGCAAGCAGACATTATATGAAGTTATGAACCCTAAAGAGGAAATTACAGAGCAGATAATGTACGAAAAGAGAGAGATATTGACCTCAAGAGAGAACAGGGTAAGAGCGATCTGATGGGGAGAGACAGAGGATTTGGGCCCAATGAGGCAAGAGTTTAGAAGAGGAACAAGTACGGAAGACAAGCTTCGAGAGTGATTTGTGGGGACGAAGAATTTATATGACTAATTTGGTAGACAGAGTGGAAAAGTGTCGGGAAGAAAACTTAGATCCATTAATGGTGGCTTTTCTGTGACATCATTATTAGATATTCCTTTTTTTAATATAAACAGTTTATTTACAAAATACTGTAGATAGTAAATTGCCCAGAAAAAAAAAAATTGGAAAATTGGAAATGAAGGAAGTTTTTCCAAACTTTTGTCTTTTTTTTTTTTTTTCCACAAGAGTGTCTTTTATTGATTAAAGCCTAATAAACAGGCCAATATTACAAGCCAAAAGAAACAAGTCTACAAGTCCAACAAACCCTTAGACTAAGAAAACTAAAATGCTCTATGACACATCTCTCTAACGTGGAGGCTTGCCTCACGAACTTTATCGACATATGTGCAACTCGTCATCACCGTCTTGTCTACGCCGTACGAATCATTCGCCGAAAAGAGAGATCCAGACGGAATGTTATGATAAACATATGAAGAACTTAATGATTCTCAAATCAGAACCTGAATCTCCTCTGATTCCTACTGAGGATGCACGATTCAGTTCTTTTTTGATTGAATCTTCTCAACGATACCATAAAATCAGATTTTTTATTAATAATATCAGATCTTCTTGCACTTTTTTGAACTTCTAAGTCTTAATTGATTCCCTAGATCTTGAGATTTCTTCCAACTAGAAGTTGAAGTCGAAGCTCCATACTCCTTCGGCAAAGCACAACTCTTAGAGACTTTCTAAATTCGAAATCGAGCATCCCAGAATCCTTCGCCATAACAAACCAACCCAAACGATTCAACAAGCATCGGCAGTGAGAAAGACAAACAATTGCTCTAATTTCATCAAAATCAGACCAAAGACACCAAATTAAACTTCAATCCGCATCTAAAAAGTTGATCTTTAAAATGAAAAAACCAAAAAGCTCAAAGATCAAATTAAACCCTTTAGAAGAAAGGAGGATTGAAGAATTACAAATCTAGATCAAAGGAATGAAAAAGAGAAATCAAAGTCAAGCAAACCCGAAGCAGATTAGAATCAAACGAGATCAAAAAGTAAAACTAAAGCCGGAAAAATTCCGGGAACAAAGCTAGCAAGAACCGCCGCGAGAAGAGCGAAACCACTGCTAGAGAAAGCTAGCCACCATCGGAAAACCATAAGCCGGACATCGTTGCATAGAAAGCCAACTATGCCGGAGTCAAAAGCCGGACATCGCTGCATAGAAAGCCAACTATGCTGGAGTCAAAAGTCGGACATCGTTGCATAGAAAGCCAACACATGCCGGAGCCAAAATCCGATCACCATGACTAAGGAAGCCATCGCCGGAATATAAGATCACACGAGAACTTTCTCTCTCTGAAAGATTGAGAGAGCAAAGAGAGAGAAAGTTGTGATTCTTCAAACTTTTTTTCCAAACTTTTGTCTATATACACTTTTTTTTAAGATTGTCAATTGTGACGAAAATACTCCTACTAATATATATAGTGAAGTTTTTAGGAGTTTAAACCAAAAAACAAACAGAAAACTCATGTTAGTATACAATTGTGTAAAAGAAATTTGAAAAAAAAATGTTTTGGGTGTCAAAAATCAGTTTGTAAATTGATGATTTATGGTCTAAATTGTTCAGAAAAGACTTTCTATGATTTTTTCAAGTTCTGAAACTTTAGATTATTCATTCTACATTTTGTACATGTTCTATGAAGTTTAGACGGAAAATTTGTTCTAAAAACTTCAGAACCTGAATTTTGTATGTTCTACAAAAATATGTATTCTACATTTTTCTTCATTCTACATCAATTCAGAATATATTTTTCACGTTTTACCCGATATACTAAAAGAAGTAGAAGATATATCATAGAAATTTTAGAATTTATAATCTGTAAAACTTAGAATACCATAGAAATAGAAAGAAAATAAATTAAATAAGGAAAGTTAATATTTTTTGAATAATCTTAATTTATGATTACGATTTTGTATTTATTGTTTAGATATGTTCTAATATATTTTAAAATGTGTATTCTTAATTATTTAGAAGAAAGACAAATACAGAATAAATTTACATTCGACATGACTTAACCTAACATGATCGGTTGTTTTCCCTCTCTTCCACCTTCCACAAAATTTTCGTTTACTGATTATGATGCAAATCTGTGTTACTTGTAGTATATAGAGATTGGATGCCAACAAGGAGTGGAGATTTATTGATGATGAAGAAAAACGTGCGAGATTACTGACTTTGCAACCCATTACGTCTCTTGAAGAGTTGAAGGTGATTTTTTCAGAAGACTATGAAATAGAGCAAAGTATATTTGATGTTGGATGTCACCGATGTTGGTTTTTTTTTACGACTTGGTAAAAGGAGAGAAACAAAAAAAAGTTTTGATGGTTGTAGAAGTCTCTCAATCAATTAGAGTTTTAGGTTTCCTATATTATTATCTTATTTTCGGAAATAAACACACTTTCAAAATATATTTATATTTTTCTTATTTTGATTTTTTTTAAATGAGGGTAAAACTGGGTAAAAAAACATATTAAAACCTATATGACCAAACCTACAAAAATAAAGTGTAGATGGACAAAAGTTTGGAAAAGATCCTTTATTTCCAATTTTCCCAAAAAAGTTAGATAGTAAATTTTAAATACACTGACGAGTTATATATTGTAGGACGAGTTATGTTATATATATGATGGGATGATTTTAAATCAATAATAACAATATAATTGAAATATTATTAATTTGATACTTCAATACATGATAAACTTAACAACACCAAGAGCGGTTTAACGGTCAGGTTTGGGGTCAGAAGAGGAGTTTTGGAGAGGCTTCAGGTCGTGAGGAGAGGTTTCTTCAGGGTTCGCTATCAGGGCTTGGGGAAGTTTCGGGTAAGGTTCCTGGTTTCTCTCTGAACAGAAAGGGTAAAGGCCCAGCTTGGCCCAAACCTCTATTTACGGTGAAGCAGGCTGCTCTTGAGAAGCAGGGTTCGATGCAGCTGGATAACATTGTGGGAGACTCTAGCTCTAGCGATCCACACGCGGTTAAGGATGGCGAGGAAGGTGTTCTTAAGGGTGATGAGGGTACTTTCTTAGCTATGGATTTTGCTGTTGATAATGATGATTTGCTTGAGGATGGTGAGTATGATGAGCTTGGCAAGTCCGATCACAATACGGTTCAGGAGGGAGAAGCTTCTCCAACTCAGGGTGTTATGGGTTTTACGGTTCAAGAGCATGAAATTCAAGATGATCTTGTTACAGATCCTCAGGGCGATTCTGTCAGTGATCCTCAAGGTATAATCCTTCCTCCTGTTTCGGTTGAATTAGCTGTGGGGGTGGTTAATAATGCTATGGCAGCTTGTTCATTAGATGTGACAGGTGGTCACAATAGAAAGAATTTTAGTCCTTTTGTTAGGAAGGGCAGTAACGGTTCTAGGATACCTTCTTTGGTTTTAGCTTCTCCAGGGAAACGCTTACTTGCTAAGGCATTCTCTAAACCTGCAGGTGTTGGGAATAAACAGAAGCAAGCGGGAAAACAGGGTAACAATATAGCGGGCGGTAAACCTTCGGATGGGGGACGTCTTGGTAAGAAAGGGATGGGGGCTCTCCCGAAACCGCCGGCAAGAACGTGAAGATTCTAAGTTGGAACTGTCAGGGCATAGGGGTGGATCTGACAGAAGGATATTTAGGAGACTTGTGGAAACAGCATCGGCCAGACATTTTATTTTTATCAGAAACAAAGAAATGTTTTTCTTATTTACAAAAATTTAAAAAGAAGTTTGGTTATAATCATTTGTATTCTGTTGACCCTCATGGTACTAGTGGTGGTTTAGCATTATTTTTTATGGATGAAATAAAACTTTCTATTTTATATGAGAGTAATCAAATTATTGATGTTCAAGCTTTTTTTGGTCAACAAATTGTAATTTTAACTTTTGTTTATGGGGACCCAAATCCGCAACATCGGGCAAATGTTTGGGAGAAGTTAATGGATATCGGTTCCTTCCGTATAGACCCTTGGTTCATGATTGGTGATTTTAATGAACTTGTAGGGAATCACGAGAAAAGGGGTGGGGCTTTACGGTCAGCTTCTTCTTTTGTGCCTTTTCAATCTATGCTTCGGCATTGCGGTATGCTTGAATTTCCGTGTTATGGGGAGCAGTTATCCTGGAGAGGTAATCGCTGTAATAACCAGGTAGTCAGGTGCGGCTTAGATCGTGCCTTAGGGAATGAAGATTGGCAAAGTTTTTTCCCAAATTCGAAGGTTGATTATTTGGAGATGGTTGGGTCCGATCACTGTCCTATTCTGGCAACCTGTCTGAAAATAGCCCCAAGACGAAACAGGCAATTTCGTTTTGATAAGCGCTGGTTGGGGAAGGATGGACTTTTAGGGGCGGTGGAGTCGGGTTGGGCGCGTACAAATAATTTTAGGATTCCGGTTTTTGTGGATAAAATTAGGAACTGCCGAAATTCGATTTCATGGTGGCGAAAAAATAATGTGGTTTCTGGACCGTCTCTGATCTCCTCACTGAAGGCGGCCTTGCAGGAGGCCAAGATGGATGATTCGATTTCTTAGGAAGAAATTCGAGACATAGAGAGAAAACTTAAGGAGGCTTATCGGGACGAGGAGTTATATTGGCAACAGAAAAGTAGGAAATTCTGGCTACGTGTGGGTGACAAAAATACAAAATATTTCCATGCTTCGACTAAACAGAGGAGGGTACGCAATAAAATTGTGGGTTTGTACGGTTCGGATAATGTCTGGGATGAGTCACCCTCGGGAATGGAGACTATTGCGTCCAAATATTTTGAGGATTTGTTTAAACGATCTGATGTAGGTGGCATTTCAGACATCCTCCAGGAGATTACACCAATTATTACGGATACTATGAACATAAGTCTAACTAGGGAGATTACGGAGGCAGAGGTTCGGAAAGCCTTATTTGCTATGCATCCGGAGAAATCTCCAGGTCCTGATGGCATGGCGGCTCTATTTTTCCAACGATTTTGGCCTTCTTTGAAAGGAGATCTAGTGGCTTTGGTTCGAGAATTTTTTAGAACGGGTAGTTTTGATCCTCGTCTAAATGAGACGAATATTTGTCTCATTCCTAAAGTGGATCGACCTCAACGTATGACGGAATTTCGGCCTATCAGTCTCTGTAATATGAGTTATAAGATTATCTCAAAAGTCTTATGTTTTAGGCTTAAGCGGTTTTTTCCGTCTTTGGTTTCAGAAACGCAATCGGCCTTTGTCTCGGGTCGGTTGATCACTGATAATATTCTAGTTGCTCAGGAAATGTTCCATGGGTTGAATACTAATCAACGTTGTAAGTCGGAGTTTCTGGCTTTCAAAACGGATATGAGTAAAGCATATGACCGTGTTGAATGGGACTTTCTGGAAGCGGTCATGCGTAAATTGGGTTTTGATAGGAGGTGGATTGCATGGATTATGTGGTGTGTTTCTTCGGTTTCGTATCAAGTTCTTCTAAATGGTCAACCTCGGGGGTCTATTTTACCTAAGAGGGGTTTACGTCAGGGCGACCCTCTTTCTCCCTATTTGTTTATCCTTTGTACAGAGGTTCTGATAGCGAATATTAAAAAGGCTGAACGGGAGAAGAGAATTACTGGAATATCGGTTGCTCGGGATTGTCCATCGATCTCGCATCTTTTGTTTGCGGATGATAGTCTGTTCTTTTGTAAGGCAGAGGAGTCGGAATGTAGAGTGGTTATGGATATCATTGGTAAATATGGAAGAGCGTCGGGACAAGAGGTAAATTTAGAGAAATCATCTATTATGTTCGGTAAGAAAGTGCCGTCTGATGTGAGGTCTCAGATAAAAACAGTGATGGGTATTTCCAACGAGGGTGGGATGGGTTCTCATACCTGAAGATATTCAGGGTTCAAAGACTCAGGTGTTCAGCTATGTAAATGACCGCCTAGATGAGCGAGTTAATGGCTGGTCAGCGAAAATTTTATCAAAGGGAGGTAAAGAAGTAATGATTAAATCTGTTGCGGTTGCTCTCCTGACTCATGTTATGTCATGTTATAAATTGCCCCAGGCGCTAACGTCCAAACATACGGGTGCTATATCAAATTTCTGGTGGAAATCTAATGACAAGGCTAGAGGTATGCACTGGGTTGCTTGGGATAAGATGTGTGTGGATAAATGTGATGGGGGTTTGGGATTCCGTGCCCTTGAAGAATTTAATGACGCAATGTTGGCTAAGCAGTATTGGAGACTGATTCATTTTCCAAATTCTCTAATGGCTAGGGTGATGCGCGGTCGATATTTCAGGAGAAAACATCCTTTATCGGCAACTAAACCATATTCTCCATCCTTTGCGTGGAGGAGCATTTTTTCAACTAAGGGATTAGTGGAAAGTGGGGCAAGGTGGATAGTAGGTTCGGGCCGTGAAATATCGGTATGGAGGGATCCATGGATCCCGGATCATCAGCCCAGACCAGCGACTGGTAGGGGGAGAGATTTGTTTCCTAACCTGATGGTCAACCATCTCATTAATTCCCGTACAATGGATTGGCATCTGCCTATTTTAGAGGAGTTTATGGATCCGGACGACATTCCGCTTATTCGGAGTCTCGCGGTCAGTAAGTCAGGGAGATCGGATAGACTGATTTGGCACTATACTAAATCCAGCAAGTATTCAATTAAATCTGGTTACAGGCTAGCACGAGAGTTACAAAAGGAAGTGGTAATCGGGCCGTCGTGCACTGTTTTGCGGTCACAAGCTTGGAAACTTGAAGTTCCCTCAAAGGTCCAACACTTTTTCTGGCAGGTGGCGTCTGGATCCCTTCCTGTGAAGGAACGGATCGCTCATCGGGGAATCCGGTGTGATGTTATGTGTCAACGGTGCGGTGTAGCGGTGGAGACTATTAATCATGCTCTTTTCGAGTGTGCACGTTCGCGTTCGGTTTGGGAGCTATCCCCGGTCCAGTTGTCCTCGACTGGTTTTCCTTTTGGATCCGTTTATTCGAATTTAGATTTCCTCTACTCCAAGACTTTCTCCCGGACGGGGGGTCCTGGTGTGTATATGATGCCTTGGATTCTGTGGACAATTTGGAAAGATAGGAATAAGAAGGTGTTTCAAGGAATACAGGCCGAGCCAATTGATATTATAAATCAGGCATCAACCGATAAAATTCTTTGGGAGGAGGCTAAATCCTTCTCTGAGAATCATTTGGCTCCCCAATCTTTACCGGAGGAAAGATCTGTTTGGCCTCGCTGTCAGATTGATGGTTCCTGGAAAGGCACGGTGCCGTTAGAAGGTTTGGGTTGGTGGTATGGTAATAATGATGATAGGACGATACTTTTGGGAGCTCGTAGCTTGCGACGAAGTCCCTCTCCTCTTCATTCAGAGTTGCAAGCTTTGTTATGGGCTATGGAATCTCTTCGGGCGGTGGGAATTGATTGTCCTAGTTTTGAGTCTGATAGTTCCGAATTGGTGGCAATGGTGCAAGCACCCGATGATTGGCCAGCCTTCTCGCATCTTCTGGAAGATTTCCACACCCTAAGATCTTTCTTCTCCTCCTTCACTTTGACCCAGATCCCGAGGACGTCAAACGTGCGAGCAGACTGCCTGGCCCGGTCTTCTAGATCTTTAGTTTCATAACTATCTTTTGTAAACTCTTCTCCTCCAAGTTGGGCAACCAATATAGGAGTCACTTTTTAATTTATTTAATGTTTGGTTGAAAAAAAAAAAAAAAAAAAAAAAAAACTTAACAACACCAATGTATGTCAAACTTAATTAATATTTTGTTAAACAAATATAGTTTTACGGTATATAGTGATTTTTAAAATTATATAACCCTTGATCTCTCTTGAGGTCAGTAACTCATGATAAACAAATATAGTTTTACAGTATATAGTACTATTTTTTTCTTGTGTGTTTTGTTTTCTAATATTAATTTTAATTTATATATATATAACATGTTACATGAAATATTGTTGTATTTTGATTGGCTAATTAAGAGGGGGTGAATAAGAGAGTGAACCAAAGAATATTTTGTTTAATTTACCAATAACATTTTTTTTTAAAAAAGTTTATCAATAACATGAACACATTGGTTATCAGTTTGATCTAATAATACACCTTACCAATTGCCAAACCGGTTTTTCTCTTTTTTTTTTTTTCTAAAAACCAAAAAAAAAAAAAAAAAAACTCCCTCAATTGTTTTTACAATCAATCTCACGCATTCGCCCTTATAAAAAAAACCCTAGCGACCTGAAGAAAGAAAAAGAAAAGAAAACAAAACCCTAGCCATCAGTCATCATTACACCATTTCCTGCATTGAGCAATTTGACCATGGTGGCTACTTCTACGTTTCTTAAATTAACTCCGCTTCAATGGAACCCATCTTTTTCATACAAGCAACATCGACATCATCATCCTAATGTTCATTTCTACTCCAAACCACAAAGCAGATCAAATCTTGTTCGTCTCCAAATCGCCGTCAAATACAAACAACCAACGTGTTTTGATGCAGATGTGAGATCTGAATCGAATCATGCTCAATTATGGAAGAATTCACTTTACAAAATCGAGATTCAGATCAAGAAAACGTTAGATTCTCTGAAAAAACCTGCTATAGCTGCGGTATTTATGCTCGGTCTACTTTTGTTATGTGATAATAATTGGGCCTTGGCTGCGTCTGGTGGTAGAATTGGCGGTAGCGCCTTCTCGTCTAGGTCTCAGAGTTCTGAGAGCTCTTCTTCCTCTTCTACAACGTTTTCTAAGTCGTCATCGTCATCAGGTTCGAGCTACTCGTCGCCATCGTCATCAGGTTCGAGCTACTCGTCGCCATCGTCATCAGCTTCGAGCTACTCGTCGCCATCGTCATCAGCTTCGAGCTACTCGTCGCCATCGTCATCAGCTTCGAGCTACTCGTCTACACGCTCGAAAAACTCCTGTTACTTGGAACCAAGCTTATGGGTATCGGCTCCAAGCTCCATGGACTCAGCTCCGAGCTCCACGGAATCGGCTTCGAGATCCGAGGTCTCGGATTCGCCTGAAATATTGGTTGGGAGCTTGGCTCTTGTTACGACAGTTATAGCAGCGGTTGTAGCCATTACTTGGGTCGGTAATATCATTTCAGACAAGTCACAGAATAACATTCTAACCAATGCTGAGACAACTAGCGTCCTTAGACTACAGGTGATCTCTCTCTTTAATTTTGAAACCTTAATTCGATAATATTCTCTTAGCTACTCTGCTCACAAGGACTATATATTGTCATACCTGTAGGTTTGACTGGTACGTTAGATGAATTACTAGAATAGTCAAATAATAGCAGAAACACTTGAGCTGAATAAAGTTTTCTCATTGTATTCATAAGACACTTCCAAAAAAAAAAAAAAAAAAAACTAGGAAAAAGTAGAAGACAAAGTGTTTTGTAAACCTTCAAAATGCATGACCAAATCATTTAGCTATACAGCTTCATTGGATTATGCTTCGGTTTCACTTATATCTGTGTCAGGTGGGGCTGCTAGGCTCAGCGAGGACCTTACAACAAGATTTCAATAGCCTTGCTGAAACTGCAGATACATCCACACCGGAGGGTCTAAGCTATGTTTTAACCGGTATAACATATTCCTTGATATATATATATATATATATATATATACTTAAATCTTTTTTTTACCCTATCATATGTGAAGACGTTATTTGGTGAAAAAAAATGTTAATTTGACTTAAATGATGTAAATTGCTAAAATAAGTTGCAGGTGTTAATGAAAACTACAGTGACCTGTATAAAAACTACATATCATTTCTAGCCTACTTGAATTTTCGGTGTATTACGTACAGAGGCAACATTGGCTTTGTTGAGGCACCCGGACTATTGCATCTCTTGTTATTCATCAGTAAGTCCAGAGCTTCTCTCTGATCATGAACGAGTTGCAGCATTGATCATATTCTGGCCCGGTATCATCACCTGGTCTAGTAATTATATGGTAGCAGAACCTAACCACTCTTTGATCTATATCATGTACTATCAGGTGGATGTGAAGCAGTGTATAGAAGAAGGAGAGAAGCAATTTAATCAACTCTCCGTTGAAGAACGGGCAAAATTCGACGAGGAAACGCTTGTTAACGTGAATAGCATAAAGATACGAAGCTCAAAGATTCATAGAGCTAGCGGTTTGAACAATGAATATATTGTGGTAAACTTATACAAAAACTCCAAAGTCTAGTGGGACAGGGTAGCAAGACAGTTATAAACCTCGTCAAAAAGGCGAAAGCAGTTACATAATTTGCAAAACACACTCGCTCCAAAGTAACATTAGGTTATTGTGCTTTTATGTGTTTGATAATTCTTTAACAGGAATTGTGTTGTTCATGATCAGGTAACCATATTGGTCGCTACAGAGGGTACACTTAAACTGGAGACAATAAAGGGAAGTGGAGATTTGAAGGAAGCCTTACATAAACTCGGGTCGATACCGAGTAACAAAATATTGGTAAGAGAATCATACTTGTATCCGTAACTTGCTTAATCATGAGAATGGTTTAGTCTTGTAGATTAAAGATGTAAAACAAAATGCTGCAGGCAGTAGAAGTACTTTGGACACCACAGAACGACAAGGACGTTTTGTCTGAAAGAGAACTACTTGAAGATTACCCACTTTTACGGCCTTTCTAAATCCGAATCGGTTTAGTATCATCAGAAAACCGTGCGATATATCTAGAGCTTAATTGGGTTTGATTCTTTGATTCCTTATTCACGGCCAAAACCGGTTTAAAATTTGATTAAACCAACATTTATTTACTTAATACCGGATTTTGTTCAATTCAGTTAATAAACCGGATTGGTTTGATCCTAGTATTGATGTGAATGGAATTTGAATTTTGAAGTTTAAATCAGTTTATTTTTTCTAGTAATGCAATTTCAATCTTAGAGGAGAAAAACTAGATTGACCCAAATTAAGAGTTTAATTACTAAACTAACTCATCAAATGTGAGGGTTAGATGAGTTATTTTTTTGCCTAAAATACTCTTTTTTATTTTATTAGAAAAAAAAATAAAGTCAAATTTAACCTCCCAGAATTTTTTTTAAGAAAATCTAAATATTTTCAAAAGTCAGCTGGACTAGTTGCGACAAATTTATTTGTGTATGACAGATTTGTTTTTGTACAACCAATTTATTTTTGTATGACAGATTTTTTATGACAGACTTATTTTGGACGACAGATTTTTTTTAACTACAGTTATGACATATTTATAATTGAATTTGCAAAATGTCTGGCAGATTTATTTTCCACAGTTATTTCAGATTTATTTTCTTGATTAAAAGTTTGTCGTAACATGATAGATTTTTCTACAAAAAAAATAATTACTAGGTTGACCTCTAGTGATAACATATTTGTTTTAAGTTACGACATATTTTTTAATTTAACTAAAAATTTGTCGTTTGATAACAAATTTATAACACTTTTTAAAAATTGCTAAAATGACCTAGGTGAATATTATATGTTCTGGCAGTTTTTTTTACGCTATGACAGTTTTTTATTTGCTTCCAAAAATCTTGTATTTGATAACAGATTTATTAGATGTAAAATGTAAATATAGTGACAACAGCTTTTTTTAAGTTATATTTTTTCATTCATATTTTTATTAATTATATTTTTTATAAATCATATTATGAATCATATTTTTAAACTCATATATTTAAAGCATATTTTATACATTTTAATTTTTCTAAATCATATTTAAAAAATTAACATCATATTTTAAAATCATATTTAAAAATTAACATCATATTTTAAAATCATATTTTAAAATCATATTAAAAAGTATGATTAATGAAAAAAATAAAATGATTAAAAATACGATGTTTATTGTTTTAATATAATTTTTAAAAATAAAATATGATTTCAAATATAATGTATAAAATAAAATTCAAAAAATTGTTTATTAAAATATTATGTATAAAGATATGATTTAAAAATATGAAGTTTAAGATATATAGTTTAGATAAGTCGTCTCGTCTCTCTCTCACCTTTGTTCGTCTCTTCTGCGTCAAACATTTCCACCATTTTCATAAATCTTATTTTAATACTTTTTATATACATTATTTTTTAGTTATAATTTCATACATTATATTTTAAATAAAACTCATCTAAACTATATATCTTAAACTTCATATTTTCAAATCATATCTTTATACATAATATTTTTATAAACAATTTTTTGAATATTATTTTTATACATTATATTTAAAATCATATTTTATTTTAGAAATTCTATTAAAACAATAAACATCTTATTTTTTAATCATTTTATCTTTTCATTAATCATATTTTTTAACCAAAATATTGAATGCTATATTGTATTTTCGAAAAAAAATAAATAAATAAATAACATTTTTTTTGGGTTTTTCGTCTATTTTTTAATCATTTTATATTTTTCATTAATCGTATTTTTAAATCAAAATATTAAATGCTATATTGTATTTTCGTTTTAAAAAAACTAAAAAAGAAAAAAATTATGTGTTTTTAGTCTTTTTACCTAAAAATTGTGTCATTCTACTTATTGGATGATTGGAGTATTAATCTAGCAATTAATTGCCAAATTTGTAGCCTTGGGCGTTCAGCGAGAACCGAGAAAACCGAACCGAAATAACCGAGATTTTTGGTTTTCGGCGCCGGATCTGAGAGGAAGGTGGAACCGATGGCAGAATTATTTAGGGATTTCGGTTATCGATTCGGTTCGGTTCGGCAAGCTATAACCAAACAGTTTTTCGGTTCTCTACCAATCATCACCTATTGTCGATGATCTGCCATGGATAAGCTAAAGAAACGAGGATGAGTTGCAGATCCGCCATAGATGAGTTGTAGAAAGACGATAGAATAAAAATAAAATAAAAAAATAAAACACTAGGGTTGAAAGTATTCTAGGCTTTTTGGGCTTCTGTAATAAAATTATGTTTATCTGGATAATTTCTATGGCTAGGCCCATATATTATTAAAGCTCACAATCTATTTAATAAAATAATAAAACCCTAGCTTTCTTGTGTTTTTTTTTCACTTCTTCCCGCAGTCGTTATCTCCTTCCACCTCTCACAAATCTGAAAATCAAAAGTGAGATAACAAAACTCTTTCCTTTTTTCGATTTTCAGTTCTTGGAAAACGGCTTTTTCATACCCCCACAATAGCCATGTGTTGAATTCCTACATTTGACTATTGATCTGACCTAAAAATACATTATGTTTCTAAATTATTGAATTCCGTACCCCAACTTCGAAATCAATACCCCAAGTATAAATGTTGTGCCATAACATACAAAAACGTGTTTATGGTCTAACTCTGTTAAGCTTCTGTTTAATCAAAATGACGTGGATTCCACGCGTGCGCAGCGATTCATGTCAACGTCGTTTTGGGAAAACAGAGAATCTAAAATTTTGGCCAAACAGAGAATTTAAAGTTTCAGATTGACCCGAAATTGAAAATGCCCAAATTTTAGGGTTCCTCCGCCGCGAGAGAGTATCGGGAGAGAGGAAGAGAGATTTGGGAGAGAAATAAAAAATGACGTCGTTTTGGCCAAAATTTTAGACTCTCTGTTTTCCCAAAACGACGTCGTTTTGAATCGCTGCGCACACGTGGAATCCACGTCATTTTGATTAAACAGAAGTTTAACAGAGTTAGACCATAAACACGTTTTTGTATGTTATGGCACAACATTTATATTTGGGGTATTGATTTCGAAGTTGGGGTACGGAATTCAAATATTCAGAAACATAATGTGTGTTTAGGCCAAATCAATAGTCAAATGTATGAACTCAACACAGGGCTATTGTGGGGGTATGAAAAAGCTGTTTTTCCTTCAGTTCTTAGCAATCTAAAAAACCATTACCTTTTCTCAGTTATTCTGTCTCTTTTCGCCTAATTCCCCCATTAAAGCTATGAACCCTAGCTTTTGTGCTGATTTGCTTGTTATCGAAAGGTCTTAACCTTTAATCTTCATGGGTTTCATCGTGTTACAAATTGTAACTTTCCGTAACCTCTCTAGAAGGGTTTCTCGATTGAATCTTTTGAGTTTCATAGAGAAAACAATGGTAATTCTTATTCGGTTAACCAAATAAACCATTCGGTTAACCAAATAAACCAAAGGAAAATCAATTTCGGTTTAATTTCGGAATAAATTTTATAGTAGATAACCGAACCGAATAAACCGATTACCGAACGAACCAAACTGAATTTTTATTCGGTTCAATTCAGCTAGATTTTTAGAAAACCAAAAATTTGAAAACCGAATAAACCGAACCGATTAAACCGAACGCCCAGGACTACAAATATGTGTCAACTGATATATTTTCACCTTATTTTATTGCGTTTGTTTAGTTTCGGTTAGTTTTTTATTTTTTTTATTTTATCAAAATCCATAGAGTACCTCTTCTCTTTTCGTTTTTTCTTTTGAGTTTTGCATTTTAATTTTGTCTCCACGTTATTATCAACCGGTTTTGATCCATCATTGATAGCAAAACCGGTTTAATAAACTTCTTCAAAATCTTTTTTCAAAGAAAAAGAAAAAAGTATTTTATACGACTCCAACTTAGACTATCCTCATTGGTATTCATTAGATGTTTCTTAGGAGATTTCTTAGGTATAGATATTAATTATTAATAAAACATAAGTTAAGGATTGAAAGAAACGTTTCTAATTTTAGGACCAAAAGAAACGTTTCTTAGTGGACAGGTGGCGCGATATAAATGGTGAAATGAGATTAATGGGATAATTTTTTTTTGGCATTTCTCTTTCATTTTCGTATGTTCTCTCTTCATGTTGTGTGTTATGTTTTTATTTTTTAATGTTTTGTGTTTTAATTTTAAATGTTGTATATTATTTTATGTTTTTATAATTAAAATATGTTTCTATGATATATAAAATAATTTTGAATATTTTAAGTTATTAATTATTATTTTACTATATTTATTACTAAGAAACACCTTAGCTTGGTTCTACCAATAATCAACAAAATTTTCCTTTTCTCTTAACAAAGTTTCTTCTTCCCTTTTTATTATTAAAAAATTACCTTAAGAAACAACTAAGAAACACACTAATGAGGATAGTCTTACAAGCATAGAACCCCCTGGAAACAGATAACATGAAGATCACGACTCCTACTTAAAGGTAAAGCCAACACGAGTTAAAGCTCAAAATACAAGAAAGATTACTCCTAATCCGGTTTAGGCCTGGACAAAATACCCAAATCCGGATATCCGATCCGAACCCGATTCAAAAAACCCGATCCGAATCCGTATCCGAAATTGTAAAATACCCGAACGGGTTCTAAATCTCTAAATCCGAAAATCCGAATCCGAACCCGATCCGAACCGAAATCCGAACGGGTATCCGAATATACCAATATTATTAATATATAGTAGTAATATATTAGTAATATCTATAATTTTAATAATATAAATGTTCAAAATATTCAGATTTTTTAGATATTTTTGACAATTTGAAGTATTTAAACTGTTTATTAGTAAATTTGGGTAGAAAATACTCTAAATTTTTAGATATATTACCTATTATTGAATATTTTAGACTAAATTAGATACTAAAACTTTGAGTTTTGTGAATTTCGGATAATCCGAATCCGAACCCGAAATACCCGAACCGAACCCGATCCGAACCCGAAGTCTAGAAATACCCGAATGGGTCCTATACCTCTAAATCCGAAAACTCGAAAACCCGAAATACCCGAACCGAATCCGAACGGGTACCCGAGCATTTACGGAAACCACAATGCATACAACCGCTACAACAAAATCACGTTTTTGATAGCCATGATGAAGGAAATAGGAAGATTGAAATATAATATTGGTACAAATGACTCTTTCTCGAGTATGTTTCTGAATGATGAACAATACTAACCTCCTTTAGTTATATTTATATGGGAAGAAACAAGCATTGGTATTAGTTGTCGTCTTGAAACGTTTGCGGACTTTTTATTAGGTAATTTAATTAACAGTTGCGTTTTTATCTCGATTTTAATTAGCAGATTCTAAAACTGAAATAGAGTCTAAATCCCCTCTCTATGATACGACATTAATTTTGTCACCAGAAAAAAATAAATGATACGGCATTAATTAGCTAGAAAGTATTGAGTATTGACCATATATCATATATGTGATTTGATTGGGGGAGATGAAATATACCCGAATGCCTAGGCCGAATGAAACCAATCAAATCACATATATGATATATGGTCAATACTCAATACTTTCTAGCTAATTAATGCCGTATCATTTATTTTTTTCTGGTGACAAAATTAATGTCGTATCATAGAGAGGGGATTTAGACTCTATTTCAGTTTTAGAATCTGCTAATTAAAATCGAGATAAAAACGCAACTGTTAATTAAATTACCTAATAAAAAGTCCGCAAACGTTTCAAGACGACAACTAATACCAATGCTTGTTTCTTCCCATATAAATATAACTAAAGGAGGTTAGTATTGTTCATCATTCAGAAACATACTCGAGAAAGAGTCATTTGTACCAATATTATATTTCAATCTTCCTATTTCCTTCATCATGGCTATCAAAAACGTGATTTTGTTGTAGCGGTTGTATGCATTGTGGTTTCCGTAAATGCTCAGCTACCATTTCCATTCCAACCGAGTCCTCGTATATCAGGATTTCCTGATATAACAAAATGTTGGTCAACATTGATGATATTCCTGGATGCATTGCTGAAATTTCTTAATCGATAATCACTAAAAAGTTTGGTAGCATAGGTCCAGTTTGCTGCAAAGCATTTTTGGAAGTCGAATCCAATTGCATCCCAAAAATTCCGGTTAATCTATTTTTCCCTCCTATGTTGAAGGAACAATACTCAAGAATTGCTGGCGCAGTTCCTCCTACCACAAAGTAGAATTTTAAAGTAGTTATGCTTTAAACCATTTGTTCGTTTTAGTTTTAGTTGATCAATAAAGTTGGATTTTATGATATTGTATGCAATGTAACGATATTTTAGTCACTCTTCAAGACTACAAAATCATACTCTACTAAGAGGGGAGCAGTCAATATTTTTTACTCTTTTTCCCCTAATGTTGTATGCTCGAGACAGCTACACAAAATCTAATACCACATGAGATCCGTTTCATTCCATACCAGTGGCGGATCTAGCCAAACTTTCTACCAGATGCAAAAACTATAAAAGAGTTACAGAGGAAGGGTTTGAACCCATGAATGACATCACAAATCAACTGGTGCATTCTTACCATTAAGCTACTTTTACCTTATAAATTTATAAACAAATTAAATAATTTATACTTTTCATATTGTGCACATGCACCACCCTTGGTCAAGGTGGATTCGCCCCTGTTCCATACAATAAGCAAAGATTGTTTATCAATATCAAAAACATGGACCAGCTATATCTATAAAGTTAGTTTTTTCTCTTCGTATTCTGCCACCTAAATATTCACCTAAGCACATTTTTTTAACTTTAAAATAAATTTACAATACTTATTTAGTGCATACAGTATTTATGTTACTTATAATTAATAGAAAGTTTAAATAAAAAATAATAATAAATGAAATATTAAAATAAGAAAAAACAATATTGTAAATTTTTTTTATTGGTAATAATATAATTCAACTTTTCTTTTAAAATGATCGTAGTTTTAATTTTTTTTTTATGTGTTGATAAATTGATTTTTCGGTAATGTGGTTTAAATCCCACGCGGCAGCGCAAGAGAAGTTTAAACTCAGCGTTGATGCATACAAGTCTCTATTGACTTTACACATAGACATTGATGCACCATCTTAGCATTAGTTGATAAGGGTGATTTTGAAAGTACTTCCAGAGTGTTTGATTAGGTTAATCCAATCGATGATTGGTATCATTGTATTGAAGAGATTATATATGAGTAACTGTACAAGATAGCCGTTGGGGGCTATTAACTAAGCTTCCTAATATACACAAAATAATATATGTATGCCTATTCTAATACCCTCCTGCAGTCGAAACGTGATTAGGATGAACATTGAGACTGGATTTGAAATCACGGAACAAAGATGTAGGGAGACCTTTGGTGAAGATGTCTGCATATTGATGGGAGGATGGGACATGAAAGACACGAACCTGGCCCATGGCAACACGTTCACGGACAAACAAGATATCCAACTCGATATGCTTGGTGCGTTGATGCTGTACTGGATTGGTGGAGAGATAAACGGCGCTTATATTATCACAGTACACAAGTGTCGTAGTATTGAGAGGGCAATGAAGTTCAAGGAGAAGGTTACATATCCATATTGTTTCAGCCACAACATTGGAAACACCGTGATACTCGGCCTCAGCACTAGAGCGAGATACAGTGCACTGGCGTTTGGAGGACCAGGAGATGAGGTTGTCACCAAGAAAGACAGCAAAGCCAGAGGTGGAACGGCGTGTATTAGGGCAGCCAGCCCAGTCCGCGTCGGTATAGGTAGTGAGTGTTGTTGTTTTGGATCGGGTGATATGTAAACCTTGAGAGATGGTTCCTTTGAGATAGCAAAGGATACGTTTCATGGCGGTGAAGTGAGGCTCACGAGGGTCATGCATATAGAGAGAGATTTGTTGGACCGCATAAGAGGCCTGGTGAAAGTGAGATATTGGAGAGCGCCGACAAGACTACGGTAAAGTGACGGGTCAACAACCAGGGGGCCGACATCAACATGGAGTTTGGCGGAGGTGTCAACCGGAGTCGTGACTGGTTTACAGTAAGGATGATGTAATCTACGTATAAGAGAAGATAGGCAAGGTCAGTGCCGTTGCGGTACACGAATAGAGAAACATCACTCTTGCTGTTCTTGAAACCAATTTTGATAGCATATTGAGCAAATCGGTGAAAACATGTCCTTGGTGATTGTTTGAGACCGCATAAGGACTTCTTTAGAAAACACACATGGTCCGGTTTGTCGGGATCAACGAAGCCTGGCGGATGGTGCATGTAAACGGTTTCCTCAAGGTCACCTTGGAGGAATGCGTTCTTAACATCGAGTTGGTGGAGAGGCCAGTCACGGGCAACGGCAAGGTATAGAACAGTTTGAATTGTCGTTGGTTTAATAACGGGACGGAATGTCTCCTCACAATCGACCCCCACTTGTTGCGATTTGCCGTTTGCGACCAACTGAGCTTTGTACTGAGACAAGGTGCCATATGCATTAAATTTATGACTAAACAACCACATAGAGTGCACAATGTTAGTATTCACAGGATGAGGAACAAGATCCCATGTACCGGCGGATTTTTGTGCTGTGTATTCAGATGAAATTGCCCCATTCCAATTAGGATCAAAGCCGCTTGAATATGAGAACGGCGAAGAGGAGAAATATGACTAGTATGAAGAGAGAGAATGCGTTTAGGTTTAATAATACCACTTTGACTCCTTGTGCGGATGCGAGGAGGGGCTGGAGGAGGAGCAGGTTGTTGAACGGTTGAGGGTGGTGGCGTCGGAGGCACCGGTGGTGACGGAGGCACGTACCAATGGAGAAGGAGACACCGGTGGAGACGGAGACACCAGAGGAGAAGGAGGTGTCGGTGGTACAAGAGGTGATAGTGGTGATGGAGGCACCAGAGGTGAAAGAGGCGCTGTAGGAGGAGATGGTGGAGCTTCAGGCAGCGGTGGAGAAGTAGAGAGAGGTAGAGGTAGAGAAGGCATATAAGGAAGTGATGGAGTAGGAGGTTGTACACTGGTTTCCGACGGGGAAGACGAGAACCAGAAGGATGTTTCATCGAAGATGACGTGACGAGAAATGATAATACGGTGAGTAGAAAGATCGAGACACCTATGTCGACGGTGATTAGTGGGATACCCAAGGAAAACGCATTGTGAAGAACGAGGAGAGAGCTTGTTCTGAGTAGTAGGAAGAAGGTTGGGATAACACAAGCACCCAAAAACTCTAAGATGGTCGTAAGGGGCAGGTTTGTTGAAGAGGCGAGTGAAAGGTATCTCATTTGCAATCGTTGTCGAGGGAAGGAGATTAAAGAGATGAGCAGCCATGTATAATGCTTCAACCCAGTAAGTGTTAGGCATTTGAGCTTGAAAAAGAAGAGCACGAACAAGATTGTTAAGAGTACGGAGAGTGCGTTCAGTGATAGCACTCTAATTTACATGTTTTTAGCATCCTTTTTTGTCCATATTTTGCATTGTTCATACCTCTAACTTAGCATTTTTAGGTCATTTACTGTAAGAATCAAGTTTTAGAGCATTTAGGGTGTTGCGTTTCTGCATTTGCATATATTGGATGAAAACAGGTGCTAAAGAGCCAAAAATGGGGAAAAACAAGGACAATTCGAGCATGTACCCGAAGGAGCCATCGAGCTACAAGAACAAGTCCGAACCCCAACACGATCGAAGAGGATCCAAGAGCGCGAGGAGCAACCCGAAGATCCACCCGAGGAGTTACCCGACTTCACCCTCGTGTACCCCATCGAGTAGACCATCGGGCAGGTCTGGGAAGCTAGGTCAAATGGGTTTCCATATAAAAACCCCAGCACGCCGTAGACCCTCAAACCAGAGAGCGAGAGCTTCTGTGAGAGAACTGAGCGACTCAATATATTTTCTTGTTTTTGTACTTTTATTTTGTAGTTTTTCTTAGATCTTTATCCCATACTCTTTTCTACTCTACTCTATCTCATTAATAATGTCATTTTCGTTTATTTCTATGGCTTTGTCATTCGTTTCTATGTCCGAGTAGTGTAGCAAAGTTTCTAGGGACGGGATAGATGATTAGGTGTTCTTGATCGGTTAGGATGTTTTAGTTGATTGTTATGTTTGATATATTTCCTTCTAGGTTGATGTTCTTAATGCTGTCAACAGACCGAAAGGTTAAGATTTGATCTAGGGCGTTTACAATACTACAGGCCGAAAGGAGTAAATAAAATGCTTGATTAGGTCAATGCTAGAGGTATACTTAACTTTGAGTGACAAAATCAGATAAGTCTAAGTTTACTGACAAAAATGAATTGTTCTTAATGCCTGCTTGTTCATATTGCTAGTGCGACAGTGTGGTAGTCTGTTCAAGGTTGATTGTTGCTAGTGCGAAAGTGTGGTGACAAGGTTTTAGAGGTTCATTGTCTAGGAAATAATTACTTGAGGCATGTAAGGCATCCGTACTTGTCTAGAACATTTAGGATTCGATTACCCCCATCCTTAGGAACTTTCGTATTTCATTTCTTGCATTTTCCTTACTTACTCGACCACTTACCCGATCAGGTACACGATAACCTGCATCGAGTAATACCTCGAGCTGTTCATATTTTACTTGCATACTCGATCACCCCACTCGATCCTGTACTCGATTGCTTGCATCGAGTGCTTAGGTCGTGTGGTTTACTTGTTTATATTCTTTACTTTGTTTATATTAGGACTGTTAGAACCAAACCCCATTATTACTTGGCTTGACTTGCTTGATTCTGATTGATAACCCTTTGTACTACAACTACATAGGGAATTGATACCCTGGGTGAAATTCTGTCTATCAATTTGGCGTTGCTGCCATTTGGTTATTTTTATTTTGCTACGTTTAGGATTTCAGGACTTGCTAGATCAAGTTCGTTTGTTTATATTTGTTTCGGATACTGACTTGTTTGCTTTGGCTTTTGTTTGTTTTGAATCTCAGGTACAACCCGAGCACCCATCCGACCCGTCACTCTATCACCTGGATCGAGTTGATCCTCGTGTACACACTCGGATAATTACCTGTGCATGCAAGCACGATCCAAGGGTAGCCAGAACCTGAGTCCTTTCATCGACAACATCGACAAACCTCGGCTACTCAGACAACAACAAACTCAACTGGAACCAGCAATCATTGAGGAGACGATGAATAATTAGAACGGTCCACCAGCTCCTCAAGCAAGGACCAACATAGGAGCAGGAGATGCTCCGACTACTCACACTCAGAGGAATGGCATTGTGCCACCAGCTGTGCAGAACAACAATTTTGAGATCAAGAGTAGTCTTATCCAGATGGTACAGAGCAACAAGTTTCATGGACTGCCACAGGAGGACCCATTGGATCATCTGGATGAATTTGATAGGCTCTGTAGCCTAACAAAGATAAACGGAGTCAGTGAAGATGGATTCAAGCTTAGGCTTTTCCCATTCTCTTTGGGAGATAAAGCACACATCTGGGAGAAATCGCTCCCTAAGGAGCCCATCACCACTTGGGAAGCGTGTAAGAAGGCATTCCTAGCCAAATTCTTCTCAAACTCCAGAATCGCAAGGCTGCGAAATGAAATTTCTAGCTTTGTACAGAAGAACAACGAAACGTTCAATGAAGCTTGAGAACGTTTCAAGGGGTACACTACTCGATGTCCATATCACGGTTTCAGTAATGCTTCATTGCTGAACACACTATACAGAGGAGTGGTACCCAAGATACGGATGTTGCTGGACACCGCAAGTAATGGTAACTTCCTCAACAAGGATGTTGATGAAGGTTGGGACCTAGTTGAGAACTTGGCTCAATCTGATGGCAACTACAATAAGGAATATGATCGCTCTGTGTGATCTACAGGAGAGGAAGATGCCAAGTATACGAGGGACATGAAAGCCCTCAATGACAAGCTCGATCAGCTCCTCAACCAGCAGAAGCATGTACATGCTATATCAGAGGAAGAGCAGTTTCAACAACAAGATGGGGAGACTATGCAGCTAGAGGATGTTAACTATATCAACAACCAAGGAGGTTACAACAGAGGGTACAACAACTTCAAGCCGAATCCGAATATGTCTTATTGGAACCCGAATGTTGCGAATCCTCAGGACCAAACCTACCCATCTGCAGTTCAAGGGAACCAGACCCAACATAAGCCTTTTGTCCAGTACAACCAAGGCTATGCACCTAAGCCACAATACCAAGGGATCTACAACCACCCACCTGGGTTCCAACAACACCAAGGTCCACCGAACCAGTAACAAGAAGCCGAGTTAAGAGGTCTTATTCAGCAAATGATTCAGCAACATGTTACATCTTCAATGGACATCGCGAAATGGTTCGCAGAAATGAGCAACAAGATCGAATCCGGATACAATGACCTCAATGCCAAGTACGAGTCCCTCAACACAAAGGTTCGATACTTGGAAGGCCACCACAACAACCAACCCGCACCAAAGATCAATCAACTGCCAGGTAAAGCTGTTCAAAACCCCAAGGATTATGCGACTGCTCAGGCCATTTTCCTGGATGATGACTATGAGGATTACCTCACTGGGGACAGTGATGATCAAGATGGGGAGGATGTGGAAAACCAAATGAAAAATGAGGCCAAATACTATATATCCGAGTATGAACCCGAGCCTTCACCCGAATAGACTGATCAAGTTGATGATCGAGCACTGGTTCAAGAATCACAAACTGGAGAACAGCCCGAAGTGGAACCCGATGACCTACACGATGGTGTTGATCGGATGATGCATCGAGTAGATGTTGAGAAGGGAGATCAGCCTCAATCACCTGCACTGGTAGGAGGAGAGTTGGAGGAAAGGTTCAATGCTGCACTTGACATCCAGTTGGAGGCGCTTGCAGAGCGAATGGCTAAGCGCAAAGCTCCACCACCTAAGCTTTTGCCCCACACGAACTTCAGCAGGAAGCTGCTAAGGAAGCAGCTAGATTGTAGGATGAGGTTAAGGAAGCTGTCAAGGAGATCGAATTTGAGATTCTGAGAAGTGGAGTTTGCTTGGATCCTGAGGTGAGAATTGAGGAAAAACTTGAAGATCCTGGCTCTTTCACATTGCCGTGTTCGATGGGACTTCGGATCTTCAAGAGCTGTTTGTGTGATCTTGGAACTTCGGTCAGCATAATGCCACTTTCAGTTGCTAACAAGTTGGGATTCTCTGATTTCAAACCAAGTAAGTTGTATTTGGTTCTAGCTTATAGGACGGTGAGACATCCGATTGGCATTCTAGAGAACCTGCCTCTAAGGATTGGGAGACAGGAAGTGCCTACCGACTTCATGATCCTGGATATGGATAAGGAACCAGATGATCCACTTATTCTAGGAAGACCATTATTGGCAACAGTTGGTGCTGTGATCGAAGTAAAATAAGGCAAGATCAAGATAAAGCATGGTGAGCACTTCAAGATAGAGTTTGATGTGAAGAAAAGGGTTAAGAGGCCAACCATAGATGGTCAAGCTTTTTCCACTAGGACCAAACAAAGGAAAATGCTACATCTTGAAGAGGTCAAAACCACATTTGCCATGGAACCTGGACAAAATCTGGTAGATCCTTCGAACCAGCCTACTGTAGTGGAGAGGATTCCAGAACCTCTTCCACATGGATCCCATGCTTAAGGAGCATGAAGAGTCAAGCTTAGTGACTCTAAACAAGCTCACTTGGGAGGAAGTCCCAAAGGTATCTTTTAATTTTAGTTTATTTGCTTTATTTACTTTTATTTAATTTTTCTCTTTTTTCAATTTCAAAAAAAAAAAAAAGGAAAATTGGAAAGAGGGAATTTGTAAACCCGAGGGTCAACCCGATACCGTACTCGACGCGCCTGATCGTGTCTCTGCTCGGGTAGCGAGTGGAGTCCGAATTCCACAAGCCAAGCCCACTCTCGGTGAAACCCACCAACCAAACCCTAGCCTATTTAAGGGTTTCGACTTTCTCTCTCCAAGCATCACCGATAAGTTTCTCTCAACCCTAGAGTTTTTGTATTCCATAGTTTCTATTATCTCTCAACCTCAAGTCTTACTCGATTTTCCTTGAGACTAACCCTACTAACGTCAAGACTTAGCTTTTTCTTCTCAAGGAATCGACATGGAGCCAACCTCTAGAACCTACCAAAAGAAGGGAAGAAGATCCACCTCCGCCGCTGCTACAACCGGAGGAGACGCCGCCGAAGTTCGACAATCTCAAGGGAGAGGAAATGTTCCACATTCCCAACCGTTGGGTGGACGTTTAGCCTCCCCTACCCGATGCACAACTCGATCCACCACCTGACCTGATGCTCGAGTAACCGATCGAGTAGGCCCCCAAGTTCGCTCACCGAGTCCAATGGCGAGTGCTGTCCGCCTTTCTCCTCGACGTAGGGACCTGTCTACGTCCGAAAAGACACTTACCGACCATATGGAGGTCGATTCTGATGCTGGAGGGGAAGACCAAGGTGAGATCCAAACCTCTCGATCGAGGAGTAGAGCCGAAATTGCAAGGGGGAAGAGACCGGCTTCGGAGAAGGCTGAGAAGCTGGTTGAGAGAGCAGTTGAGGAAGAAGATCAACACGCTGAGGAGGAGGAAAGAGAAAGAGAAGAGGAGCATAGAGAGAGAACCCGCAAAGCCTCGCGGAGGCTAAAGCAAAAGGAAGTAGACACTCTGGCGACACTATTCAAAGTCTTCCGGAAGATGAGCTTTGTTGGTACCTGATACCCTCACCGTGAGACCATGAAGCAATTGGGCATCGCTAGAGATGTTGAATTTCTGTTTGATATGTGCCACCTGGGCAATATGACGCGATCCCACCTAGAAGCATATGAGGAGGAGACGGTCCACTTCCTTTCGACCCTGAAGCTGCACTATTTTGAGGAGCACCCGACCCTACTACCCGATGGGGGGATCGGGTTCATCACCTTCTCCGTTTGGAACACGGAGTACTGGCTCACTTTCAAGGAGATGGAGACGCTGTATGGCTTCAAGGCTGGTAGTGGGGAAGGTATGGAGGTCAGCAAGGAAGAGATGAGGTCCCTATGGCTGACAATAGGAGACAAGCACCCCTACAAGTCCACGAGCTCCAAATCTGCTCAAATAAGGAGCCCTGTTTTGAGGTATTTTCACAAGTCCCTAGCATGCACTCTTTTTGCTAGAAAAGTGACTGGGAATGTGAACGACCATGAGCTTCAGTTGTTAGATGTTGCATTGTGTGGAGTTTTGGATAGTGCTAGGGATGGAACACCGCTAGTAGGAGACATAGCTAATACTAGTATGTTGTTCGTGCTACTCGATCAATTCCTGTACTTGAAATCTTGGGCCGTGAAAAGAAGAGAAGGAGGCGGAGAGATCTCTATTGGGGGACTAGTCACACCAATCCTAGTGGCATGCGATGTGCCCTTAAAGGGAATTGTTCACGAACCAAGGTGGCTGGATGCGGACAACCTCGTGCTGGCGAGATTTTTGGCCTATGAGAGGCCAAATGAAATGACATTGTTCAAGTTTGTCCATCCAACCGCCAGAGCTGCTCAAATGGTTTTACCCAATGTCGTATACACCAAAGTTCGGCTAGGAAACAACATTGACTTCGCACCACCGTTGGAAGAGCTGTACAACCCGGAGGAGGAGTCCGAGGCTGAGAAGAGAGAAGAAACCGGGCAGAGACAAGGAGATAGCTCGGAGGAGTTTGATTTTGAAGAGTATGTATGCTCTCAAAAGCAACCGGTTGGAGTGAAAGAAGCTCACAAAAGGATCGGGTGGTTGAAAAAGATGAACAAGTTCTTGGTAAAGAAGGTGAAGGATCTTGCCGGTTCGGTAAAGATAATGGGAGGTCAGATTAAGGAGTTGCAAGACAAGGCAAGCTGTGCCTCAGCTCCTACCTCGGCACAAGCACCTACATGGATGGGGAGAAGCGGACCGCTAGGAGGTACTCGAGGACTGCCACCTCCGGAACCTCAAAGAGCATCATCATACGAGCCCCGAGCTGAGGAGTACATAACCCGACCAGAAGCATCGAGGAGAAGCCACTCTGACCCCTACCCGACACCCAATCCGATGGGATACACGATGCACTATCCGATGCACCCATCGAGCACCCAATCGGGTGATTATGCTGGACTTTTTCCTCCACCGTACCAGATGCCATTCACGATGCCGTACACGATGCACCCTGCGAGTTGATACACCGGTGATCATTCTGGACCCCTTCTGCCATTTCCATCCTACTACCCGATGCCCTACCCGATGAACTACGCGATCCCACCCTCGATCACCACCTCGGATGCTGGTCCGAGTAAGTCGTCCGTGCACATTACTGAGCTCTCTGACGAGCAAACACCGGCACCTGCTGAAGCCGGAGAGGACCCTGGCTATATGTTGGCAAGTATGGAGGCTGCTGCAACCTCCTTCTTCACCAACCCATGAGGTACCACATTCATCCAAACTTTGTAAATAACATTGCATTTAGTTTTATTTTATTTTGTGTGATTTTTGGATTCTTTTTCCAACTTTTATTTACACAGGGACTGTGT
Source organism: Camelina hispida (assembly GCA_023657505.1). Lineage (NCBI taxonomy): Eukaryota > Viridiplantae > Streptophyta > Magnoliopsida > Brassicales > Brassicaceae > Camelina > Camelina hispida. The sequence goes on along the minus strand of CP094634.1, from coordinate 27,692,114 downwards.
AATTTAAGTTTGGGGGAGGGTCCTAGAATGTATTTAACATTGTGTTTTATTTTCTTATTTTTATTATTTCAAATTTTTGCATTATAGTTTTATTCATTTGAGTCTGCATCTATGTGCATTAAAAAACCCAAAAATTTTGAAAAAAAAGAAAAAAAAAAGAAAAGTGTTCATGTAGTTGCATTTACATATTAGGATTGAGTCTAGTTTGTTTCATATAGGATCGTTGCATATGCATCTTAGGGGACAATGATTAAAACCACCTTGTTTAAAGATCAAACCTTAGGATTGAAGCTATAGCCCTTAGTCACAGTTCATTGTTGCTAGATCAGTCTTTGGAAAAAAATGAAAAATCTTTGTTTAAACCCTTTGTGTCGATTGAATGCTTCCTCTACTTGCTTGAACAATAGATCATCTCTAATTTATTGGATTTAATTTGAACTTTAATTGTCTTGCTTATGGAACTTGAATACTTGCTCATGGTAACTCTAAACTCGGGTTAGCACTCCACATTTTTTCCAATCTTTTCGTTTAACCCGATTCAATTGTCCTACCCATGAACCCAAACCTTTTTTTCAAACCTTGTTGTGAATTGTTGAGTGAGGCCTCTTTCATTGTGCTATAGGTTGTGAAACCTTGAGAGTATTGAGAACGACAAAGAACTGCCTCTTGATTTAGCTAAGTTAGATTTGAACTAGCTAATAGATTCGGTTTTGAAATATAGGTGGTTAGAATGTTTATTTGGGGGTTGGGTTGTGGAATAATAATTAAAAAAAAGAAAAGTCCCTAAGGTTAGAAGTATTTAGCTCTAAGTCTCTAAAAAAAAAGAAGAGAAAAAGTTCTTGCTATAGTCTCCTAGAAAGAAAAAAAAAGAGAGTAAGAGCTAGAAGTTTTAAAGTCTAAACCTTAGGGAGTAAAAAAAAAAGAGTTAAAATCAAGTTTGTGGGTAGTTTAATTCTAGGGGTTTAAATAAAAAAACAAATGACGAATGTATGAGAAAAGGGTAGGTCATCAAGAGTTAAGCTTTGTATGTCCAAATTGTTCTCAGTCTTAGATAGTTTTCACGATTGTCTAGCATTCCACTTTTTGAGAGAAAACCACCTAAAGAATTTGCTTGAAACTACCTTATCAAAAAGCCTTACCCTTGAAACCGATTGAGCTTGATTCACCTTCCATTTGCAAGAATTCGCCAAACACTTAATTGAATGTGAAAGAGATGTTCCTTATCCTTAGTTGGAGGTTGAGCTAGATCGATGCATGGTAATAGGCATAGAAAAGTATTTGTAAGTATAGCTTGCATCCTTCGGTTAGCATCTTAAGGAGAGAGCTTGTTCTGAGTAGTAGGACGAATGTTGGGATAACACAAGCACCCAAAGACTCTAAGATCGTCGTAAGAGGCAGGTTTGTTGAAGAGGCGAGTGAAAGGTATCTCATTTGCAATCGTCGTTGAGGGAAGGAGATTAAAGAGATGAGCAGCCATGTGTAATGCTTCAACCCAGTAAGTGTTAGGCATTTGAGCTTGAAAAAGAAGAGCACGAACAAGATTGTTAAGAGTACGGAGAGTGCGTTCAGTGATAACACTCTAATTTACATGTTTTTAGCATCCTTTTTTGTCCATATTTTGCATTGTTCATACCTCTAACTTAGCATTTTTAGGTCATTTACTGTAAGAATCCAGTTTTAGAGCATTTAGGGTGTTGCATTTCTGCATTTGCATATATTGGATGAAAACAGGTGCTAAAGAGCCAAAAATGGGGGAAAACAAGGACAATTCGAGCATGTACCCAAAGGAGCCATCGAGCTACAAGAACAAGTCCGAACCCCAACACGATCGAAGAGGATCCAAGAGCGCGAGGAGCAACCCGAAGATCCACCCGAGGAGTTACCCGACTTCACCCTCGTGTACCCCATCGAGTAGACCATCGGGCAGGTCTGGGAAGCTAGGTCAAATGGGTTTCCATATATAAACCCCAGCACGCCGCAGACCCTCAAACCAGAGAGCGAGAGCTTCTGTGAGAGAACTGAGCGACTCAATATATTTTCTTGTTTTTGTACTTTTATTTTGTAGTTTTTCTTAGATCTTTATCCCATACTCTTTTCTACTCTACTCTATCTCTTTAATAATGTCATTTTCGTTTATTTCTATGGCTTTGCATTCGTTTCTATGTCCGAGTAGTGTAGCAAAGTTTCTAGGGACGGGATAGATGATTAGGTGTTCTTGATCGGTTAGGATGTTTTAGTTGATTGTTTTGTTTGATAGATTTCCTTCTAGGTTGATGTTCTTAATGCTGTCAACAGACCGAAAGGTTGAGATTAGATCTAGGGCGTTTACAATACTACAGGCCGAAAGGAGTAGATAAAATGCTTGATTAGGTCAATGCTAGAGGTATACTTAACTTTGAGTGACAAAATCAGATAAGTCTAAGTTTACTGACAAAAATGAATTGTTCTTAATGTCTGCTTGTTCATATTGCTAGTGCGACAGTGTGGTAGTATGTTCAAGGTTGATTGTTGCTAGTGCGAAAGTGTGGTGACAAGGTTTTAGAGGTTCATTGTCTAGGAAATAATTGCTTGAGGCATGTAAGGCATATGTACTGGTCTAGAACACTTAGAATTCGATTACCCCAATCCTTAGGAACTTTTGTATTTCATTTCTTGCATTTTCCTTACTTACTCGACCACTTACCCGATCAGGTACACGATAACCTGCATCGAGTAATACCTCGAGCTGTTCATATTTTACTTGCATACTCGATCACCCCACTCGATCTCGTACTCGATTGCTTGCATCGAGTGCTTAGGTTGTGTGGTTTACTTGTTTATATTCTTTACTTTGTTTATATTAGGACTGTTAGAACCAAACCCCATTATTACTTGGCTTGACTTGCTTGATTTTGATTGCATCCTATCTGCTAGCATAACAACCATTTGGATTGATAACCCTTTCTACTACAACTGCATAGGGAATTGATACCCTGAGTGAAAACCTGTCTATCATTCAGCACGACCATTAACAGAATTATAAGGACCTGAAAAACGAGCATGCATGCCATGGGAGGAACAGAAAACCTGTATTTGACGATTGTTAAATTCACCACCATTATCACATTGAAAACTTTTGATAGGGACTTAAAATTGGGTTTGAACATAGTTGAAAAAATGTAAAAATTTTGCAAACACTTCACTCTTTTGACGAAGAGGATAAATCCAAACAAAATGCGAGAACTGGTCAAGAAAAATAACATAAGATTTGATACCACTCACACTGGAAACAGGAGAAGTCCAAATATCAGAGTGTATTATTTCAAAAGGCAAAGAAACAGAAGAAGAAGGGGTGTAAAAAGGTTATCGAATATGTTTTCCTAGCTGACAAGCATGACATAAACTAGAAATATCTGTTTGAGAGCAATCAAATAAACCAGACGAAGACAAAATGCGAAAAACGGAGTGACCGGGATGGCCTAAGCGACAATGCCAAGTGGAAGCAGAAGCGGTAGAGTTGATAGCATGAGGAGACGATGAGTGGGATGGAGATGAGACAGCGTAGAGAGGACCTTCACAATCACATCGGATGAGAGGGGTCCGAGTGCAAAGATCCTAAACAAGAAAACCATAAGGGTCAAATTCAACAGAACAAGAATTGTCAATAGTAAATTGACGAACATAAATAATATTTTTAAAAATTTTAGGACAAAGAAGAACACTCTTAAGGTGAAGAGGACGTGAAACAGAGGGAAAGAAAGGGCTACCAGAAGCAGTGACAAGAAGGAGATAATCATTGCCCACAGTAACACGGGGAAGAGAAGAAGAAGAAGAAGAGGAGAGAGTCGAGAGAGTACCTGGATGAGAGGTTACGTGAGCCGTTGCAGCAGAGTCGATGTACAACCTAGCATCCGCGGGGTCGGTAAGAGTCATGGTGTTGAACGCGCCGGCAAGAATCGTGGGTATCATGTCCATCGAAGGCGTGGAAGGAGAATGTTGAGTTGATGCAAGATACACAGAGCCATTCGGTGGAGGAGCTGAGCAGAGGGTGCCAGAAGTAGGAGGAGATGACATGGGAAAGGTAGGCGATGATTGGGGCGGTCGATGCGGATTAGATGATGGAGACCACGCCATTGAATAGGGCCATGTGGGCATGTTGGGCCATTAGGGAAACATGGGCCAGTTAGGAGCAGGCCATTGGTGCTGTTGAGGCCATGGCCATGTTGTCTGCTGAGAAGTCCAAGTTCCGTTGTTCCAGTTGCAACCTCCACGACCTTTGTTGTTGACGTTACGACCACCGCCACGGTTACCACGATTATTGCGACCACCACCGCGAGTGAGATGATGAGGATGCCGATCGGGAATCATATGGAAAGGGCGAGGTAGCAAGAAGAACCTGAGGAGAGGATGCGTTGTCGACATGTGACGGATCAGGACGACGAAGAATTTTGAGACGGTCTTCCTCATCTTTGAGCATAGATCTAGCATCATTGAAAGAGCAAGGAGGAGATCATGTTTGATGACATTAATAATATTATCAAACTTAGAACTCAAGCCATCGAGAAGATGTCAAACAAGAGCACAATCAGGGAGGGGAGCATTCACGTTCGCAAGAAGGTCAGAGAGAGACTTCATCTTTTGGCAATAATCATGGACGAAGAGATCACCGATCTGAAGGTTGCGAAGCTCATTCTCAAGCTGAATAGCACAAGGCTATTTTTTTGTCACTAAACAGATTCTCGATGGTGGTCCATAGGTCACGGGCGGTGCACTTCGTCTTCAAGACAGTCTTGAGAAGAGATTCAGAAATTGTCCCGTAAATCTACATCTTGATGGTGCCATCGATTTGAGACTATTGAGTGTCAGTCGGTCCTGTAGAGACTGATATGCCATCTAGATGACCAAGAACACTGAAACTATGGCAATGAGTTTCAAACAATTCATGCCATATGTCATAGTTCATCTGATGCATATCCAAAATAATGGAAACATGAGCATTGATCTGAGTGAGATTTAAATATAACGAAGAAGAAGAAGAAGAAGAAGAGAAAAAAAGACTTTTTTTTTATTAAAGAGAAAGAAGGAGGGGCGCTGGTTAGAGCACTAGCTCTGATACCATGTTTGGTTAGGTTAATCCAATCGATGATTAGAAAGAAGGAGGGGCGGCTGGTTAGAGCACTAGCTCTGATACCATGTTTGGTTAGGTTAATCCAATCGATGATTGGAAAGAAGGAGGGGCGGCTGGTTAGAGCACTAGCTCTGATACCATGTTTGGTTAGGTTTATCCAATCGATGATTGGTATCATTGTATTGAGGAGATTATATATGAGTAGCTCTACAAGATAGCCGTTGGGGGCTATTATCTAAGCTTCCTAATATACAAAGAAGAATATATGTATTCCTATTCTAATACAGAGTTCTACCAGTTATTTAGGTTTGATTTATGAGAATACCAGTTACGTGATTGCATAATCGCCAAGAATCATGTTAACCAATATATCTCTCTCATTATTTTCAAGATTTGACAACAAAAACAATATTATATGAGAAAGATTTATGTTCTTGCGCAGAAGTTTTTTTGCGTGTTTATTTGTCTTTCATAATTATTAAAAAAGATAATTTATACATCAAAAATATTAATTATTGTAATTCAGTTAATTTAGTCATTATGTAGTTTTCACACACACAAAAATATGGTGTAGTTTTCAAAAAAAAAAAAATATATATTTTAAAGAAAAAAGGAAAATAAAAATGAAAAAGAAATGTAAATACTTTTAAAGAAAGGGAAATAAGAAAGGAAAAATGTAAATCCTGTCTTTCATATATATATGGCATGTTCTTTTGTTGATCGCTGGGCTAGCGACAAGGATTGTGCAAAACGACAATAGACGTAGGAACTATCAAAACAATACGACAACAAAGGACATTTTGTTTTGGAATTGAATTTAAATTAATTCAAACTCAAAGGACTGTTTTACAATCGCTGCGGACTGTTATAGAAATACATAAAGCTACTTGAGCAGATATTTATCCGATAAGAGCTAAGGTTGTCGTGTGGCAAACCAAAGGGGAAGTGTAACGCCCCGACCCTAAAATTCCTTACCAAATTAAATCTTGTCCTAACTTAGGGCAATTAATTTTTCACTTGTTCAGTCGCCAATATGTGCATTCGGTTAAGTAAAGCATGCCACAAATAGGCATAAACGTGAAATTCAAATTTCAAGATGAGGTTCTAGTACAACGAAAGTCATGCCAATAAACTACTACATCGTTTTAAAATACAAGACCAGAAAAAAAAACTACCCAAAGCCATCATCCTCTCCTTTCATTTGCTTTTGTCACGCGCGCTAGTCAGCCACTTAGGTTTAGATCCTCAGACCTTTCCTTTTCTGCATCCAAAAAGGAGGCGTAGGCAAACTAATTTTCTTAGTGGAGCGGTCATCTCGTCTCACTAGACTCACTTCAATAATCTCAAATCAGACATAGGGTCTATTTCAATCAAATCACGCAAGTCAAATAAATTCATAGGATAGTTGTCCAAATCGCTTAGACCAACCATCGAATTATTGCAATAAAAACCATTAACCATGACAAGCAAGAAAACAAGACTAAACAAACCGCAGGTAAAGAGATCGACCATAGAACTTGCCACAGTCACACACTCACATTTGGTTTTCGACCCTTGGTGCTAATTCTCGGCTATCTCTCGTCCCACTCGTTCAATCCCTAATCTGATCCCGTGACACTACACAAACACATTGGTCATCGTTACCATCAGATGATAAACCGTTAATACTATCGATGTAAAAGGTTGGAGGGTCACTTACCAATCTCTCTCTCGACTATGACTCTCGGATTCTCGACCATGGCTCTTAGGAAACTCGGTCTATGCTCGATGGATCTCTCTCTCTCTCTAGCAGAGGCTAAAGGATTTCTAATGCGGTGCTCTCTCAAGATCCTTAGGGTTGTCTATCTTTTTAGAGGGTCGAGTACACCGCTTTGGACTTCCCCACAATGATAAGCCTTAATCCGTTCAACATGCAGAATACTAAGTATAGTTGTTGGCCTGTTCTGTTAGTGAACTATAATCTGCCTCCTCACCTATGTATGAAGAAGGAGAACATAATGCTAACCTTGCTGATTCCTGGTCCACAACAACCTGGCAACAGTATTGATGTCTACTTGGAGCCTCTTATTGACGATTTAAACCATCTATGGAAGGAGGGAGAGTTAACATATGACGCCTCCAGTAGAACTACTTTTACTCTAAGGGCAATGCTTCTCTGGACTATTAGTGATTTTCCTGCTTATGGAAACCTCGCTGGTTGCAAAGTAAAAGGGAAAATGGGCTGTCCCATTTGTGGTAAAAACACAGATAGTAAGTGGTTGAAGTTCAGCAGAAAGCATGTGTATATATGTGTCACAGAAAGGGTTTGGCACCAACACATAGTTATAGGGAGAAGAAAACTTGGTTTGATGGAAAAGCTGAACATGGGAGGAAAGGAAGAATTTTAACAGGTCGTGAGATATCTCAAAATCTAAAAAACTTCAAAAACGAGTTTGGAAATGTGAAAGAATCTGGGAGGAAGAGGAAAAGATCTGACTGTATGGAATCAGTCTATGATGATGACGATATATCCAGTGAATCTGAGGAAGATGAAGAAGTAGAAGTAGACCAGAAGGAGTTGTCAAGATGGAAAAAAAGATCAATTTTTTTCAAACTGGCTTATTGGGAGGTATGTTTATTAATTTATTGATTAATTAAGCTATGTTTAAGTTGGGATTTTTATGAACTGTAATTGTGTTGTGTAGGATCTTCCGGTAAAGCATAATTTGGATGTTAAAAGCTGTTAAAGTATTCGTGGATTCAGTATGTCAACCTGACACGTTCATGTTCATATGGAGGCCTACAATGGACACGACATACCTGGAGGACTGTTTGATGACTTATGTAGCATGGCCTGCCCATAAAGTTGTTCGTCAGAATGGCGAGAGTTCTCCTATACATAATCCTCCATCAACTAATATACCATCAGGTTCTACATCAACAGCAGCAGCGAAATCTGCAGCAACATGTCCTATTGAGGATGCAACAGGTCTAGGCTCTCCAATGAAGAAAACTTTACCGCATTCACAGGTATCTCAGGTAAATGTTTTCAATATGTTATGAAGTTGTTTCTGTCAAGTCATATGTGGTTGGCTTATATTATTTGGCATTGCAGCGTACCAATGAAGTTGTCTCAAAGGAAAATAAGAAGTGCAGACTGATGGATATTACCGGAAAGAAGCTGGTTGTTGCTGAAGGACGATGGGAAACAAACGATCCAGACCAAAAGGTTCACTTTGTTCGTTTGGGTTCTAATGCAGTTAAAGTGTGGGTAAATATTGTCAAGGTAAGCGATGCAGCAGTTTGGAGGCCATCAGAAGAAATCGAGATGATGGAAGATGCCCTTGGCACAGTCATTGCATGGCCTGAGGACAAAGTGATCATCATGCACTACAAGAAAAATCAACATTCATAGTACACGATAAACGCTATCATATGTGTTTAATAGCGTTTTCATAAACGCTATGTTCTCGGCAGCTATCTTAGGTGTCACCTCTATTATAGCGTTTTTGACATGTGCTATTATATGTTGTTCTTTTATAGCACTAATCAAATGATATAATATAGTTTTCCGTAACACATATTTCATGCTATTTTATATTATGTCATAGCATTTTTATTTTGCTATATGGATAGATTTAATTTTTAATTTGATTTTTATAATTTATATATTTGACCCCAGTTTTGCAGACTTATTTAAGTGGATTGATATAAAAAAAATATATTTCATAAATAACATCAACATACATAACATAAATTTAAACAAGTCTTACATATCATACCAAGTCTTCTACTATGCTACCAAGTTTTATCCAAAAAAGCTAACATTATAACTTAAAAGGATTGGAACAAACTTCAATATCTTCAGTCTCTTCTCCTCTATCTATTTGACCTTCCCATCAAAAGCAGTACACATTACTGTCTGAAGAACTGTTCCGATAAGCATTCTCGTCCATATTCCCTGTAATCATGTGTATCCACAATACTAAGGTGCTTTTGTGGTAAAGTAAAGAAAGATATACACGAATCCAAAACGTTGACAGATAGAATAAAGACATTTAGCTCAAACTCAAACATCAGAGACATAAGGATGAGTAGAATCAACATTAAGGTTTTCTATAAGACAAGTAGAGAATCAGATAAACAAAGCATTCACCATTATGATAAACAAAACAAAGCATTCACCATTCTTAAACAGCTATCTCCATACAATGGTGCAATAAGAATGATAATAGAAGGGGTAAATGAAAGAAACCTTCACCATTCTGCTGTGTACTGTTTTGGTATAAACTCGAACTTCTTTTTTTCATCAGTGATGGCAACATGAAGAGCCTCCTTTCCAATCATGCTGCAATTAACATACCACTGGGGCTTTATAATAGGCTCGATAATCAAACAAGTTTCCCAAGTACAAAATCTAGAAAGAAAATCAGTACTAGATACTAAGATTAAGGACCTGAGAATGGTGAAGTCTTCTGATTCATGTAGCTTCAATAACCGTAAGAGTAAACAATTTTCTTGGCTTCACTTCAACTCCTACAAATACACAAATCATTGATCAACACCATGAAAAATAAATAAACATTTAAATTTAAAGCTTCTAAATTAACTTCAACATCAGGTTTATCCTCAAAGAAGAACAAAAAAAAAGTATTTGGAGTACCTCAAGTTTCATGAGATGTTCAAGGGTTGCTGCTCCGAGAAATTAAAAGGATCTCTTCGACTTAAGCAACTAAAGACAAACAAACCACAACTAAAGTACAATGGAAAGTGATGTTTAACCACACTTTAGCATATATGATTTACCTCCTCGTTAAAGTCAGATCGATAATTTGCAACAAGGACCAATTCTGAATATTTACCTCTGAGATACAGGTCTTTAATGGTGTTGAGTTCCTTCCCCCTTTGTCTCTCAACTAATTTCTAAACCCTTGCCTTCTTCGTAGCCTTAGCCTCCTTCACGACGGTCACCCTCACGGTCTCTCTCTCGCTCTCGCTCCTTCACGACGGTCACCCCCGCGTTCTCTCTCTCGCTCTCTGTCTTTCTTTCTCTCTTCTTGTCTCGGTCCCTTTCTCAGTGCCGATCTCAGTCTTCATCATTGTCCCGATTGTGTTATCTCCATTGGCGTCTTCAGTCTTGAGCTGGGAGCAACCGTTTTGATCATGGTGAAGACTTCATGGTGAGATCTATGGGAGAGTCGAAGAGACGACCTAGGTTTAGATTTGGGAATTTTTTTTTTTTATAAGTGTTTGGTCGTAAAGAGAGAAAGGTATTTTTTTTTCTTGTCTAAAAAATGTGACACTTAAAAATCTTTTAGATCTGAGGTGCGTTTAAGTGGTTTTTTCTGAAAATATTGGTGAAATAAATGATTTTAACTTCTCGCTGAATAATTTTTTTTGTTAGCGTTGTTTTAGTGCTATTGTATAGTAATTAAAAAAAAAGTTTATTTTTCATAGCAGTTATGGAAAATAAGCTATCGTCTTGTGCTATCAATGGACATATTTCTTGTAGTGATGTAAACCATGAGGTTTACTGTCTCCTACTTTAGACTTACAATCTATCATATGGATTTGTTTTTTATTTTCAGACTTGTCTTGTTCCTTATGGATTTTAAACATCTGTTATGAACTATGTAATATGTTTGATTTTGAAATGGTGAATTAGGGATTTAATATTAATATAGGTTCCGGATCACTTTCAAAATAACACGAAAACAGTGTTCTCAAAACACTTATAATCGCATCTAGAATCCTGCTATAACATAATATATTATAGCATAAAGATATTGCTTACGAAAACTGAATTAAACCGTTTAACTAACGTTATGGTAGAATCACCTAACATAGCGTGTATAATGACTTATAACATTATCTTTAAAAATTTGAAAAGCGGGATAACATAGCATTTTTGTACTGCTATGGTATAATACTATACCATAGCATACAAATTATGCCCTATCATATGTGAGGTACCTACAATAACAGTGGCCTAACATAGCGTTTGTAAAAGAGCTATAAATTACATATTATAGCGTTTCTCTCGTGCTAACAATGTACATATTTGTTGTAGTGGCATTACCACCTCCGTCGTCGTTCTTGACACTGATTCTTCAGATCTGCTGATGAAATCTAAAATACAAACCAAGGAGATAATTAAAACTCATAGGAATTCCCTAGATGTATCTCAGTAAATATGTGTTGGGAAACTAGATCTGAATAGCAAAACCATTACAAGCTCTAATCTCAAGCAAATACACATACATATAAGTAGATTAAGAAGGATATTTGAGAGAGAAAGAGACAAACTTGTTTCCACCGTCTTCACCGATGCGGTCGCCGTACTTTATATGGTGGCCGGCGCAGAGAAAGCGTTTGGCTCTGCCCATGAAGACTTGGTATCTTCTGAGTTTTTTTTGATAAATATTGATTTTTTGAGTTTCTAGATTTCACTTAACCAAGAGAAGAAGGGGGCAAATAGAACAGAAGAGAGAAAGAATAAACAAAGAAAATTGATTTTCTCGCAAGATATGATGAAAAGAAGGAAAGGAAGAGAAGGGAAGGAAATGCAAATATGATTTTTGTCCATTCGATTGAATCTATCAACGGTGGATGACACACCAAAAGACAATCCTTGCCATTTAAGATTAGTCAATGAGATGTTTTCTTTATTTTTCTTTTTCTTTTTGGTAAATTATGGTAATTTGCCATCATGTTGTATCACAATTCGGAAATTAGGAGTTTAGGATTTATAAAGTATTAGATTTTATTTTAATTTAAATCGACTAGATCTATAAATAAAAAAATTTGAATTTTTGGATTGATTTCAATTTTGATTATAAGTTACATTATTAATTCGTTTAGAATTTTTAAAATTATGATTTAGAATTAAGAAAGAAAAAAGTGACTAGAATAGATAGGCAATGAGCATTTAGAAGCACATATAGTTCAACTGTGAAGTATATCTTTAATTTTAAGTGGCAAAACAATGACTTGGTAAATTTTGTTTCTAACTTACATACCCTTACATTAAAAACCTATGTACCATCTTCTACATGACTTGTTGTTTACAAAATTTTTAACTAAAACATGTAAAATTATTTTTTTAAAAACAATATATAAATGTGTTAGTTAAAATCAATGCAAAATTGGTTAAATTAACATACTAGTCATTCAATATTGTCAAATTACATTTTTAAAATTCCAAAGAGTTGCTAAAATGAGGCAAAATAGTCACATAAGTGTCGCTTTTTTTTGTGACCAAAAAAGTAGTCACAAACTGGAATCCCAAAATGCATGTTTTCTTGTAGTGATGGACTCCATGTTCAATGAGATATGGTACAATTGAACGGTGCTATTCATGTCAACTGAAGGATAACTAAAACAACGGTTAAAAAAAAAAAACTTCTCAATATAATAATATCGTTGTATTTTTTTTTTTGGAGTTGAACATGTTGAATTAGCTAAACTATTATAAATTTTGACAGATTATAAAAGTCTAAACTCTATTTTGGAGTAGGAGGGGCTGCACCAGCACTAGCAGTTCTTAAACATTGTTCTTTTAGCATAGGAGGAAAAAACGGATTAAATAGAATTTCCAGCATGCAATTGGCTTCCGCATCCAAAAATGCTTTGCAACAAGCAGGACCTATGTTACTGAACTTTCCAGTGAATATCGATTGAACAATCATAGTAACGCATCCAGGAATATCCATCACTACTGACCAACATTTTGTTATATCAGGTAATCCTGGCACACCTGGAATTGGTTGAAATGGAAATGGGAAAGGAAACGGAGCCGGAAACTGTGTTATTTGAGCACTTACCGAGACCACAACGCATATGGCTGCAAGAAGAAAAACAACATTTTTGATAGACATGATGAGATATTGCACTAGGGAACAAAACTTCAAATATGTATCTTTATCAAGCTTGGTTTTGATGGATGAACGATAGTACAGCCGTTGTTTATTTATATGGGAGTAATTAAAGCGACAGTATCAATTACGTTGAAGAAATGTCTTTAAAATTTAATTATTGTTGATATTAGATTTATTTTAGCCGTTCATAGTATACTTATTAAGTTGATTAAGTTTAACATGTATAGCCAAATAAATGTTTAATTAGGAAAAATAAATGAAAAAAAGAAACTGACACGTAAAAAAAGGGGATGTTGGTGAAGTGACCTTAGTGCAGTGACTAATGATAAGTCCTTAATGCACAAGGCACCATCACACCAGGGATCGAGCCCTGCTTCCTACTAATGTAGGGATTAGGCTAATGGGCCGGCCTGTTGTGGCGCAATAGTTGACAAAAAAGGGATGTTGTTCTATATTCACAGTAGCTAGATGATATAAGAAAAAGTAAAAGTTAAAAACAAAGCAAAGTAAATCCCTAAACGTTGAGATAATGAAACTTCTCCTCCTCCTCCGAAGGTTTGAGATGATGATCAAGATGAAGAATTAGTCATTGGAAAAGAAGAGTATTGAGAAGGATCAAGGCTGCTATGAAAACAAGAGCAATCCAAAAAGGTCACTGGTAACCTAAATACCCAACAAAAAACAATACAAAATCGGCGTAGATAACCTGTTGAACACGTACATCAACTGGCAGACAAGAGAGTAGCATGACGGCCAATAACCCAGCGACCAACGAGAAATCATAGATTCACAATTCTATGGTGTGACCATAGTATGACATGCCGCACACTGATACCATCCCAATTTCGACCAAGTGAGACCAATCACCCGAGTTCTACGTTTTCGGATTTGGAATTGGAACGTAAAAGACCTCACCACGATACATGCTGAATACAAAGACGGTGCTGCAAAGATTATAATGTCGGCCACAAGAATTCGATGGCGAACTTAACCAAACAACAAATGCTAACTGTAACACCCGTACCGTCGCAAAAGACGGAACAACATGTAATCCATCTGTTCTGGCCAAAAACGTTTCTTTCTTTAAAATTCACCAACGAACAAACTTCAAACTGTAACTCTTGAACTTACTAACCTGGGAAAAAGGGAAAGAAGGAGTGAGTAAACAAGTTTACTCAGTGAGGAGATCAAACTCTGCCCACTGGACATACAATAATCATGTTCCAAATATAATCAACAACTATTACTTAGCATAGATTCGGAATGTTTATCAAGCAAACAAATAAACAAACAACTTATTTCTCCTCAGTAACTTTCATCTTATTTTATGCACTTTTGTGGCAACTACCACATTCAAACGTTTCTGTTTCTTTACATTACTTAATAAGTTTTATTTTCCTTATAGGTTTGGCCATTATCACTTTTCCTAGCTCACAAACCCCATTCCTGGAAGACCACGGCCCATAGCTCGATTCTTCCCGTACTGCTAGTCAGCGGTTTATGACCTGCAATGAACCCGTCGGTCCATTACAGTCCAACATCCTCAAGTATATTTTCTTTTCTCATTCTCATTCTCATGTATGTTCATAATTATATTATAATATAATATATAAGTTAATTCATAACATCATATCATGTAGCTAAATGTGCTTCACATATATCATGTTACTAACAACCTAATTTATCATGCACACAAATCCACACAAACACATTCAATTAACAAACAATTCTTGAGTCTATACTTAGGAACTATCGAAGAGTATATAAAGAAAGAGGTTATTGTATATCCGCAAAGATCACCCTCACCTTAGCCATTGGATCACATCCTTGATAAAAGACAGCAACAACAAAACTTCGATTCGATGCCGATCTCAAACTGCAATAGTGTAGATTAGACGATCAAAGATTTATTCTAGTAACCAAACTGATTTAATCGTGGTGGTGATTCTCAAATAAATAAATTAGATGTAGTTTAATAATTAAATCAAACCAACAATCTAATAATCCATAACTCCACAATTTAGTCCACGTACGATCAAATGCTCCCACAATACTAATTCCTAAACCAGCCACAATACACGATTCACCAATATTTATATTAACCAACGTTATCGACAACGTACGTAACCATGCATGACACCACAAATCAACTCATGCACGTTCCATAAACAAGTTTCGGTTCTAGACTTAACTCATCTGTTTTAGTTGGTTAAGCTTCTCGGTTCAATAATTAATGCAACACAACACAACGACACACACGAGAAAGAGTTTCGCCGTTTACCTTACTCGGCGTTTACACCCAACAACTCGTGACGTATCAGCAACGCCGATCCATAAAGCTTAAAGCCCACGGTTGGTCACGTCCTCATCTCTCAACAATCAAACAACAACAAAGCAACAGATCCATCAAGACAATAGCAGAAACTTATTCCGCAAGCTACATAATAAAATAGGGTTTCCTTACCCTTAACGACATCTCTGACTCTGATGGCCCACGACTGCTCCGATGACAGCGGTGGTCATCCGGGGACTCATGGTTGCATTCTCTAGGGCAACTTACGGTGGCGATGGTGTCGACGGCAAAAATCTTGTCTCGCTTCTCAATGTTCTCGGATTCTTTCAAACACGACACCACGACAGAGCAAAAACAACAACCATAGTGGCTCAGCTGTGTCTCTCCCACTCTCGGTGGCTGCTGGTCTGGTTTTAGGGTTTATGTTTTCGTTTCTCTTTGACGGCAAACGAAGAAATACATGATCCACAAATACAAACGACATGACCTTTGCCGTTTCACATAATTGATTCTTAATGGCTTCAAAAGAAACAAACTGGCCCAAATCCCAATTATAAAATCGGGTGTTACAATTCTCCCCCACTTAAAATAAATTCGTCCTCGAATTTGTGAATCAATTTCTCCCCCATTTAGTTTTCGTCCCAACTTGGAGTGTCTTCGTTTGATCTTTAAAGTTTGAGATTATCATATCCAACTTAGAGTGTCCTTCTCTTGTATGCTTGTATTGATTTCTTTCCAAACTTTTCCGATCAACAATGAACCACAAGTTTCCACTTGGTTATACTGTAATCACTCTAGTTTCCATTTACTAGAAATAATTTGTTCATGCTTCTCATTTTCAGCTTTTTAACCAAACAAAACTAATTCTTCCATTACTACGATTAGTTCTGATGTTTAGCAATATTACAACATGAAACGTCAAGTGTCACAGTTCCTTTAATTTTCCATCGCTTAAACATAATACACATTCTTCAAATAAGGTCTAAAACTTGAATAGAATACTTCAATTTCCAACAAAAGGTCTTTCCATTACCTTGACTTGTGAAAATAACCAGTTCACCAACATACGACCTACGACCTGGTCTAACATTGTTCTGAAGTGTACACATCCACCATGACCATTACGGTTTTGTGCAACACGGAGCTAAATGATCCACCAAGCTTCTGTTGCGCTCACCTTGTAAAGTTGACATCCCTTTGAAAGTTTCCCAATGTTAAATTTAACATAGTGTTTTCCTAATACTCTCTTAGTGTTTTGGTTCCTTTTGGGTTTAGCACTTCCATGCATTTGTTTTTTTTTCCTGTCAAAGTATTACTTTCCATATAATCCTCATTCGCCACATAATGACCATCCTGCATAACTCAAACACCAAATCAAAATAATGTTTCCTCCTCATAGTTCTTAGTGATCTCCATTTCGCTATCCTTAGTGGCTTCCTATACCACCTATCATACTTTATATGTTGTAGACTTAGAGTTTTTCTCTTCTTCAAACCATATTTTTTTCCGTTTAGAATAACAACCATTGCCTAAAGCTCTCTCCAAAGCCCCAATATTGAATCAATCACTTTTTTTTTCTCAACATTTTTTTGTCTTGACTCATCCTGCTCTACAACTACCCAAGTTGTCTCCATACTGCTAGTCGTCCACAGAAATCCACCAACAATCTCCATTTTTACCATACCATTCTCATTCGGGTTAAGATAACTTCAAATTATAAACAGCCTATCTCCACTGTCACGACACATTCGTTTTTTTTATTTTTTATATATCTGTAACGCTTACATACAATACTCTGTAGAAGTTCATTATCTACATCAATGTGTGGTGTCCTCCCACACTGATCTTTTCCACTTCCTCTGCTATAATTCTTTTTTTTTGGTGCTCTCCAAGCACTAGAAAAACCTCGACTAGTGATTTTTTATACAATACCTAATCTTTAAACTTTGAGGTCCACCTCAAAAAAATGTTCTTCCACAATATTACCACCAATATTTTGTCAAATGTCCATTTGACTTTTATAAGCCACTCGAACAACACGTCCTTCCATGTGAGTCGAGTAATTGGTTTAGTCATACTAGCATATCATCTACCAAACTTTCGTTTGTGATCTACTACTCCAATAAGAATACCAAAAACTATCGACCTTAATAGCATCGTCAACGTTAACTTCTCCAAGTCAACTTACATTCCAACATTTTAAAACAATTCCCACACTCTTTCGTCCATTCCGGTTCCAATTAGTTGAGTAGTTTGTTTAACATTACTGCATGTCGTACAAGTATACATTCTTGCCAACACCATATCGACTTAAATGGTGTTATCATCCATATGAGATTCCTTCCCATTTATTTCCCCTTTTTTTTTGTTCCTCATCAGTTTATAGGGCTCCTTCCCACGTCACTTTAATGTCAACACACATATCTTAGGGTGTTTCATCCCTCTTAAAAAACTTTACTATACTTTCCTGACTATCCTGTCGAACTGATCTTCACTTGAAACTTCTTACCAACTCCTTTAAGCTTACAGACAAGGGCCTCAACTTTTATTTACAAAAACTAGAAGATGCAATCAAGACTCCCTAAAATAATAAACCAAACACGCAACTCACTCAAAGAAATAACGCAACACTCAATTTCAATCAAAGCAAACAAAGCACACAAACATAAAACGCGGTTCAAGTCTTCGTCTTCTTCATCACCAACCTTCCCCACTAGAGGAATTATCCCTAGTACTCTCGCACGGTATTGACTCCTCACCCTTCCTCTAAAAACATTCATCACACTCTTTTTGGCTTCACGGGCAATTGCGGTTCAGGTTCTTACACTTCTTCTGAGGATTGATTCCCACTCGCCACAAAATCAAGCTCAATATTAGAATCCTACTAACTTTCACAAATGAAAGTCAAGAACAAGTTTGTTGTTGGTGAATTAAAAATCATTATACAAAACAAAACTCGTTTCCGGAAACTTTCTTTGAAAACATTTTTTTTTTTTTAAACAAATCATTTTTGAAATATTGACCCTCCGGGTCAACACCGGAGTGGCCTTAACCGGCTCTGATACCAAATGTAACACCCGTACCGTCGCAAAAGACGGAACAACATGTAATCCATCTGTTCTGGCCAAAAACGTTTCTTTCTTTAAAATTCACCAACGAACAAACTTCAAACTGTAACTCTTGAACTTACTAACCTGGGAAAAAGGGAAAGAAGGAGTGAGTAAACAAGTTTACTCAGTGAGGAGATCAAACTCTGCCCACTGGACATACAATAATCATGTTCCAAATATAATCAACAACTATTACTTAGCATAGATTCGGAATGTTTATCAAGCAAACAAATAAACAAACAACTTATTTCTCCTCAGTAACTTTCATCTTATTTTATGCACTTTTGTGGCAACTACCACATTCAAACGTTTCTGTTTCTTTACATTACTTAATAAGTTTTATTTTCCTTATAGGTTTGGCCATTATCACTTTTCCTAGCTCACAAACCCCATTCCTGGAAGACCACGGCCCATAGCTCGATTCTTCCCGTACTGCTAGTCAGCGGTTTATGACCTGCAATGAACCCGTCGGTCCATTACAGTCCAACATCCTCAAGTATATTTTCTTTTCTCATTCTCATTCTCATGTATGTTCATAATTATATTATAATATAATATATAAGTTAATTCATAACATCATATCATGTAGCTAAATGTGCTTCACATATATCATGTTATTAACAACCTAATTTATCATGCACACAAATCCACACAAACACATTCAATTAACAAACAATTCTTGAGTCTATACTTAGGAACTATCGAAGAGTATATAAAGAAAGAGGTTATTGTATATCCGCAAAGATCACCCTCACCTTAGCCATTGGATCACATCCTTGATAAAAGACAGCAACAACAAAACTTCGATTCGATGCCGATCTCAAACTGCAATAGTGTAGATTAGACGATCAAAGATTTATTCTAGTAACCAAACTGATTTAATCGTGGTGGTGATTCTCAAATAAATAAATTAGATGTAGTTTAATAATTAAATCAAACCAACATTCTAATAATCCATAACTCCACAATTTAGTCCACGTACGATCAAATGCTCCCACAATACTAATTCCTAAACCAGCCACAATACACGATTCACCAATATTTATATTAACCAACGTTATCGACAACGTACGTAACCATGCATGACACCACAAATCAACTCATGCACGTTCCATAAACAAGTTTCGGTTCTAGACTTAACTCATCTGTTTTAGTTGGTTAAGCTTCTCGGTTCAATAATTAATGCAACACAACACAACGACACACACGAGAAAGAGTTTTGCCGTTTACCTTACTCGGCGTTTACACCCAACAACTCGTGACGTATCAGCAACGCCGATCCACAAAGCTTAAAGCCCACGGTTGGTCACGTCCTCATCTCTCAACAATCAAACAACAACAAAGCAACAGATCCATCAAGACAATAGCAGAAACTTATTCCGCAAGCTACATAATAAAATAGGGTTTCCTTACCCTTAACGACATCTCTGACTCTGATGGCCCACGACTGCTCTGATGACAGCGGTGGTCATCCGGGGACTCATGGTTGCATTCTCTAGGGCAACTTACGGTGGCGATGGTGTCGACGGCAAAAATCTTGTCTCGCTTCTCAATGTTCTCGGATTCTTTCAAACACGACACCACGACAGAGCAAAAACAACAACCATAGTGGCTCAGCTGTGTCTCTCCCACTCTCGGTGGCTGCTGGTCTGGTTTTAGGGTTTATGTTTTCGTTTCTCTTTGACGGCAAACGAAGAAATACATGATCCACAAATACAAACGACATGACCTTTGCCGTTTCACATAATTGATTCTTAATGGCTTCAAAAGAAACAAACTGGCCCAAATCCCAATTATAAAATCGGGTGTTACACTAACATTGCTATCCGTGATATATCCATCGCATTTTCAGACAGTTCATTCCTTCCATTATCATTATCGACTCACTCATCTTTTAAAAAACTTAAACGCCTTAGATTTTGCTTAACTCTGGATCCAAAAAACCCCGAATTATTTAAGCGAATAGGGCCTGTTCTTTTGTTGATCGTTATCCCAGCGACTGTGACTAAAAATTAAAGCAAGAAGAGCTGAACGAACAACATAATTTTATAAGAAATCAATCGCTGATAGTTTTAGAGATGATAGACATGTATTAATTTTATAATTGCTGGTTATTGTGGCGACACCTCCGTCGGTGCATCACGCCTGTAGTATTTACAGCGAGAACTCCATATTTTCCAGAGACACCTTCATTAATGTCCTTTTGTTGTCAACAAACTGGTATCATGGAGTCTGGTTTGCGAATGCTTCGCCTAAATATGCTTTCTCAACTTGGTTGGCAGTTCAAAATAGATTATCGACAGGGGACCGCCGGCGGAAATGAACCCATCACACCATCCTAACTGCCTTTTCTATGGTGAAGAGGAGACAAGGAGCCATCTTTACTTCACCTGCCACTATGCTGAAGAAGTCTGGTCCACTCTTACGGTAAGAATGCTTGGAGCAGATTTCTCTCTGGAATAGTTTCACCTCCTTGCTGTCATCAACAACACCGGTTGTGACTGTATCCGCCTCTTCACCATACAATACACTTTCCAAGCCACTATCTATCAGCTATGGCATGAACGTAACAAACAGAGTCATTGAGAACCTCCCCTCCCAGCTCTCTCTTTGGTCAAGCTCATCGATACAAATGTTCGCAATCGATTTACATCCATCAAAAACAAAGTCAATTTTACATATGATAAGGGGTTTCCTGTAACAAGCGTCTTTGGGTAACCAAATGGTATCGGGGCATCGGACACGCTATTCACACGGTATGTGCGGCGTTCCAAGAATAATACGTCTAAGAAGGACGATTGTATCGTTCACAGCAAATTATGGTCTCGATGAACGATGTACCCGTCCACGATGAATGACGGACTAGTTAGTCCATGGTAATATGAATGTACCAAGAAATAGAAATGGAGAGTTTGAGACTACTGAAGTGACAGTTGTGAACAGATGTTTGAATTGAAGAAAAGGAACCCAAATGAAAATGGCAATAGTGGAGTGACCAGTGAGAGTAGACCGTGAAGTGGGATTTGGAAAAGGACTGTCGGAACCACAAACTGTTGGATGGTACAGAAGTTATTAGTGAACGATGGACTAGGCTGATAGGCCAACAGTAATGCGGTTATGACTATGGGCCGATGGATGGCCCTGAACTCGGAATCCTTGTGAAGGAAATAGACCGACTCACGATTATGGAAGCTCGAGAAAAACGAAAACTTGCGGAAAAGGCAATCCATGTGGGATAAGGATAGTTGCGAAAGAATAGGAAACTTAGGGCGTGATAAAGACATCAGTGGATAGTCCAAGCCGTAAGTTCCTCTCTTCGGCTGCAAATGAAGGATACTTGTCATTCATCTTATCCCATGCAACAGAATCCACAGGATGCCGGAGTTTGCCATCACTGCTCTTGTTACTAAAATGCCACCTTAAATCCTTGGCCATTTGCTCAGACCTGAACATTCTCTTCAGCCTTGGGATTATTGGAAAGTACCGTAATACTTTCTGTGGGACACCTTTCTTTACTTCACCATTGTGCGTATTTATCTTCCACCGTGAAGCATTGCATTTGGGACAATTGTCTAGCTTCTTGTACTTCTTTCTAAATAGACAGCAGTCATTGACACATGAATGAATCTTTTTATACCCCATATCAAAGCTTTTCAGAATTTTTGTAACATCATAAAATGATGTGTGAAGCACATTATCCTCAGGCAACATCTTTGGCAATGTCTCCAGAAGTTCATTGAAACTCTTGTCAGACCAGTCATTATGTGTCTTAAGCCTGAACAAAGACACAATAACCGATAGCTTGCTGTGGTTTGAACAACTGTGATATAATGGCATACTAGCATCTGCAAGCTTTGCAAGGAACTCATCTTCTCTCTTGTCCTCACCCTCTGCAATCTCAACTAAATTACCATCTGCAATCTTACCTGAGTCATCACCTTTACCCTTACTCGCCAACTCTTTATCAGAATATTCAGCTGCTTTATACAACTCAATAACTTCCTCATCCCACTGATTTAGTTTGCTGTCACCATCGACCAATAAGTTCACGTCTCCATGATGATACCAATCATTTTACAGCTTGTAAGCCTCATCCATCCCCCTAGTTACAAGATGATAAACCACGTCACTCCCTGATTTGCGTTCTACATTACGACAGTCTTTGCAGGGACATATCATCAGATCAATGTCCCCTAACGCTGCAGTCACATCCCGTACAAATTTCCAAGCGCCTCTCTCATAACCAGGATCGGCTCTTCAATGAATAAGAAATGAGACAGAATAAAGAACAAGGGAAAGTATCCAAACCCCAGCTTAAACCTAACCCATATAAATTAATTACTTACCTGCATAGATGCACCCATGCCTTGTCCAACATTTTATATGTTCTAAGCTAAATTAAAACCTTATCACAACATTTCAAACCAAAGCAACATTAAAAAAACCAAACACATACAGCCACAAAAACAAAACAATTACAGTCACAAAATAATTACACTCAATCGCAAAACAATTACAGTCAATCACATACGCTAATATCATCTCTAGTGAACAACAAAACTATTACAGCCACAAACAATTACAGTCGTAAAACAAAAAAAAAAAAAAACAGAACAACAACAAATAAAATTTGGTCGAAAGGGACTAACCTGCACTGTTGAGTACAACAAAAGCGAGCTTCAGTTCGATAAGCAACCACAAACACTTGACAAATAGCAAAACATCCAATTAGATACGCATGTTTCGATAAGCTTTAGAAATTTGAAAATACTTAAAATCACTAATTTGAATCAAATCCCTAATTCTTATAATCCAAAATTTGAAACAAACCCCTAATTTTCTTAATCCGAAATTTGAATCAAATCCCTAATTCTCATAATCCAAAATTTGAAACAAACCCCTAATTTTCATAACCCGAATTTTGAATCAAATCCCTAATTTGAAAATTTTATGAATCCCTAATTTGAAGAAATCCCTAATTTGAAAATTTCATAAATCCCTAATTTGAAAATCTCGTAAACCCTACTGCTATCTCGTAATCCCTAATTTGAAAATCTCGTAATCCCTAATTTGAAAATTTCAATCCTTGAGAGTAAGAAGAAAGAAGAAAATTAGAGTAAAGAAGAAAGACATGCCTTCGATTTGAGCTCACGGACGGCTGGAGAATGTGTCGGCGGAGGAGCAAATAGAAGAGACGGTGGAGAATGTGTCGGCGGCGGATTCGTCGATAAAATAGAAGAGAATCTTTGCGAATCTCAGAGAAAATAGAGGAGAGTGTGTTGTTTTTGATGTTTTGTTTGAGTGTTAGGTTTAGCTCGAGAGTGTGTTTTTTTTTATGTTTTGTTAAGAGTTAAGCGGTTAAGTGAAATAATTGGGCTAAGGGTTGGCGGACTAAGAGTTTTCACATTCCCGCTTAAGAATTTTATATCATAGCGTTTATATTGAACTATTACAAAGTGACCAAAAAAAATAATCATCTTTTATAGCAGTTCATGAAAATGTGCTATCCTCTACTGCTATCAATGTACATATTTGTTGTAGTGTGCAAATGGAGGACCACCATAGAAAATGCTTGTGCCGTTCACCACCAATACATCTCGAATTTTCCACCATCGCATCTCTGACACTCTGGTCGCCACATCTCTGTCTCCGGCCACCGTATTTCTGTCTCCGGCCACCACATCTCTGTTGCCGCCTCCGCGTTTTGTTCTCCGTCGCGATATAGATATATACATTATATTTTCTGTTTGTAATGAGCATAATTATGAATAAAATTATTTTTAATTTCCTTTTTTAGATATTAATTTTTTTTCCTTCTATAGTTCGTTGCAAAAACGTTAGTAATATGAAACTTCAAATACCGTCAAAATTTAGTCTCTATTTTGAGTCACAAAAAACTCACTACATATATATGTCACTAATTAGTCTCTAATATATGACTACATACTAGAGTATTAACTTAGTCGCAAATTTGAGACCCTTAAATGAGGTCACATAGTAGTCAGTATTTTGCGACTATGTTGGGACCAAAAAAATTAGTGACCAATTTTTAACGACAAAATAGTCGCAAAGTAGTCGTATATAGCATATTTGCGACTATTTTAGAACAATATTTGGAGTCACAAATGGCATGTTTTCTTGCATTATAAATTTTATCTTGCAATGATTTAGAATTTGAAATTATTTTCATAAATCCTTTAGATATGTAGTAACACCAAATATATGGTAAAGCTTTACATGTTTTTTAGTTTCTACGAAAAAAAAAAATATATTTTCAATGAGCTTGTGATAGAAAAAACATGCAACATTGGCGTTCGTATCTCACACATGTGGCAAGTACACAAACTATTTTCTTTTGAAAACTATCGTAGAACCCAAACTTCCAAATTTTGAACTCGAACTAGATTGTCTCTGATATCACCGTTCCACGTCATCAAAAAGGGAGAAAGCCGAAAGAAGAAGAAAGCTGCTTTCTTCTAGATTATTACCTGCTTTCTTTTCTTCTTAATTTTTAATTAATTAATTAATTAATTTTGATTCGGTTTTAGATTAGGTTTACTTTAGTTTAGTGCTTTGTTAGCTAGTTAAAAACAGTACACTAAATAAAACCAATATTTGTAGGTTATTATATGAAAATTCTTAATCTATGGAGAAATATATTTTGAACTATGAATTAAAAGAGATATACAGATTGAAAAAAAAAACTTTTGGAGATATCTAACTTGGATTCAAAGTTTGAACTCTATATGGCTTGATACCATAGTTCTCATAGAGATATAGTTCGTCAATCCGAGTTTTGACTTGTATATATTATTGGACGTAAAGGTACACTGTTCTTAAACTTTCAAAACTAAAAAAAGACATAAAGTCATCTAAGAATTAAATCAGTGGAAAAAAATCTCCTACATATATTGGTTTAATCTAATATTCCATCTATTTCACAAAAAGTGTCATTTTAATATAATGAACGCAGATTAAGAAAAATATTACAGTTTCTATTTTACTTTTTACAAATGTACAAAAAAATAATTTAGAAACTGCATTGAAAACATAAAATAACAGTATTTTTTGTAATAGGATTTTTTTTTTCAAAATAATATTCTTTGTGAAACAGATGAAGTATATAATTTTTCTACCAAAAGAAACCTAATATCTAAATTGGAATTGTTTAATTTCTGGTTAAAGTTTGTTCGTTTTTTATTTTTTTTTTTTTGTTTTTGGAGTTTTGCATTCTACTTTTTGTCTCCACATTTATATACACAACCATACAGTAAAATAAATTTGACTCATTTCAAATCTCCATACTTATTATAAACCTGTTTTGAGTCATCACTAATAGCAAACCGGTTTTGTAGATATTTTATTATATATTTGTCTTTTTTTTTTATCTATAACTAGATCCAGACCTGCACTTTTAATGGTTTTTTTACATAAGTTTTTCAAATATAGTTATTATTGCTTTAGACCAAAGTTTTTTATCTTGGAAAAAACTGTTATTCTTTATAGTTATTTTAGAGCTTATAATTTGTCTATAGAGAATAAGGGAGAGTTGAAAATGTATTGTGAATGTAGTATAGAAAATTTGTTGTGAATTTAGTGTAGTTTGTTCGTTTGAGAAAAATCATAACTTTCTCCATCTTCTATACTATTCAAATAATCGACTTTTATCAATTTAAATATGTTAGCGAGTGGAACTCTCCATTTTTAAATCTATTTGCAGATTGTACTCTCCATTATTCTCCAACTTAGTGTAGAACTTTATAGAACATAGGATTAATATACATATAATAGATTAATCTAATATATTAAAGGAATAGTCAAAAGAGCTCATAGCCATTCTTACAAAAACTGACCTCTTTTGCTTTTATTGAAAATTGTCCTTTAAAAATTTTTGGAAAAGCTTTTATCTCCTATTTAGGTTGCTGAAACGCACCACATTCATCTTCAGATCTGAGATTACTCTTTTGCCATTAATGAAAATCAATTCTGGACATTTTTGTCCTTTTCTAAGTTTTCTTTTAAAATAAAAAATAAAAAAACGAAAATTAAATAAAAAATGAAATTTATTTTACAAAATCGGAAATCTAATATATTTATGCAATATTTCTCTTTAAAAAATGAAAAATAAATATTAGAATATATTACGAATATATGTTTAAATAAAAATTCTATTTTTTAAAATATTAAAATGGTAAAGATAATTTGACGATTTTCCTTCTATGCTATATATATATATATATTTATATATATATATATAGAGGCCCAACCAAAAAAGTAGAAGTCGAATTCATTAAGCTAAACATATAGTTTTGGGAGTATTTTTTGTTTTTGTATTATTTTGGTTCTAATGAATCAACTTTACTATTGTATGATTTTGATTTTTCTTTTTCATGTTGATGTACTATCAATATGATTTGATGTTTTGCATGAATTAAATTTCATGCTGCTATAAATTTTAATTGTTATGTTGAATTTATCGAAAGTTTTACTAATTTTATACTGTTTGATTGTGTTTTAGGTTTACCTGTCACAGACCATTGGTGTTTTGTTGTATATCAAAAACAAGATTGGACGAACGAGTTGATGAAGCAAGCAAAAAATTCAAATCGGTGAAGTAACCTATTATAATCTCTCTTTTTTTTTTCCACCAAACATTAATTAAATTAAAAGATAACTCCAAGGTTGGTTGCCCAAGCCGGAGGAAAAGAGTTTACATAACATCCGTGTTCCGGGAATAAAGTTTGGGTTATGTTGAGTAAACCAAAAGAATGGATGTTAATTAATTTTGGTTTAATTAAATCTTGATTTAATCTAATTAAACCAAAAACCCCTAATCTCTTTCTCAACTCACGCTTCCTCTCATGTTTTTGTGCTTTGGTCGACATTTTCATCTGAGAGAGGGAGAGAAAGACAATTAAGTGTTGGTTATTTGGTGCAAAGGAGAAAGAGAAGGAGATCAAGATTTTTCCTTAGTGTTAAGAGAGAAATAGAACTGTCAGGATTTGGGAGAAGGAGGATTCGACTGGTCAAATCGTTTTGAAAGGTACTGATTTTTGGTATGGATGTAGCTAAGAGATTTTCGTACACTCGCCTTTTTACAGAAGTGAATTTGGGTTAATATTCTAGGAGATATTTGCAGTTTCGTGGGGCGTTTCTTCTCATTCGCGGATAGAGATCAGTGAGTGTTACGGGGACGATTGCGGTTTTATCTATAATCTGATCGTGCTGAAATTTTGTAAGAAGCTTCTGGACGTATATATCTTGCTTTTCACCGGAGGGATTAGAAAGTTAACGGTTAGTTTTGATTTCGTGGTTTCACTTGTGAGGTTGTTCTTTTCTGTTTTTGTGGCAGTTTGTTTTCAATATTTGTTTGTTGTTGTGATTGGTTGCAGGAAAAAGTTTGGTTGTTCTTGGATATCGGAAAGCCTCTCATTTGGTTGTATTTAGTTTTGTGAATCACTTGTTAAGGTAAGTGCATGACCATGGCTTATCTAAGCTAGAGGACTCTTTAATCTGTTTGTTGTGTGATGATAGACTTGTTAGATCGTTGCTATGGACGTTAGGAAGCTTTCTTGTGGCTTGGGATCAAGTTTTGTGGTTGTAGGAACGAAGATCCGGCGAGAAGCTTCGGGGAAAACACGGTGCTCGACGTTGCGTCGATCGATGCATATCTTGCGTCGATCGATGCAAGTGCAAGGACGGCGCGTAAAACTCTAGGGTTTTCGCGTTACGTCAAGCATGCGTTGGTCGATGCGGATTGGGTATCGGTCGATGCAAGTTACACTTGCATCGGTCGATGCAGCTTATGTGTCGATCGATGCTTCTCCATTTGGCATCGGTCGATGCATGTTGGCGTCGGTCGATGCTGAGTCCTGGTTTGCTAATTGTCGTTTGTTGATTGTTGTGTGTTGGTTATTGATACTCTATTGCTTGTGTGTATAGCCCAGTAGATGAGAGGATTGCCTTACTGAGTGTTTATAAAATACTCATGCATTGCAATATGTGTTTGTGGTGCAGGTAAAGGCAAGGTGTGAACGTGGAATCAAGGCAATGAAGAGGAGGATGTTCTAATGGTTCGCTCTGTTGTCTAGCTTCTATTAGGTTGCTAGAGTTGAGTCCTAGAATGTTGCTTAGGATTGCTGGTTCACTGGTTCATGTTGTTTGGATTATTAGTTTATGATTGGAATTTATACTGGATATTATTTTATTGGTTATTGGTTTATTGGATATTTATTGGTTTGTTATTCCGCTGTTGGTTGTGATTGTGGTTAGGTGGCTAGTGGATATGGGACCACTAGTTGTAGTTTATTTATTATATTATATTTATTATTTATTATTTAAAAAAAAAAAGTCGGTCGTTTCATTTTTGGTATTAGAGCCCTTACGGTTCTAGGTTTGGGTTCACTAGGTTTATGTTGTAGATGTTTGGGATTTGCATGCTTTGATTGATTATGTGAGTTAGTCAATTATGTGTGGCATGGAGTCCTAGAACATCCTCTTCGAGCCGACTGTGTGATTCCACGGTGAGTTTATGTTTTTGTGTTGTATTGGAAATTGTTTGCTTAGCCGTCTGTTCATGGTAGTGCAGATGGTTAGAGACGATGCTGTGGCTGGTCGAGGTCGTGGACGCGGACGTGGTCGTGGATGCGGACGTGGTCGTGGTAGGGGCAGAGTCCCAGTGGTTAGTGAGACCGAGGACCAGAGTGTGATAGCTGAGGATGTTGACGAGTCGCAGGATGTTCCGGGGTATTCCATGAGTGTGGCAGGAGGGGGCGGTGTTGATGCTCCAGTGGCCGGTGATGCTAGGGTTCCGGGTGTGGGAGTCCCAGTGGGTGGAGTCCCTGGTACTGACGTTGCGGCTTTGCTAGCAGAGGTGTTAGCGCGGTTACCACCAACGGTACCGGCTCAGGCTTGGGTAGTGCCACCAGTGGTGGCGGAGGAGCGGCAGCCAGTGGCTGCGGATGTGGGAGTCCATTCTCGTTATCTCAGCATGCTGACAGAGATGGGCCATATTCGTACTGAGCAGTTTTCAGGAGGTGTAGATCCTACTGTGGCGGATGCATGGAGGGCGAGTGTGGAACGTAACTTCCATACTCTGAGATGCCCTGAGGAGTTTTGGGTGGACATAGGGGTCCATCATTTGGTTAGTGATGCTCAAATATGGTGGAGATCATAGGCTACTAGGAGGGTGCAGAGGGAGATGACTTGGACTGACTTCGTCTTGGAGTTCAACCGCAAGTATTTTCCTAGAGAGGCATTGGACCGGTTGGAGGTAAAGTTCCTTCAGTTATCTCAGGGGACGCAGTCAGTGTGGGAGCTGGACTTGGAGTTCAGTCGACTTCCTTGTTATGGGGGTCGGGCTATGGAGCCTGAGGAGGCTCAGATCATGTGGTTTTTGAGGGCTCTACGTGATGATTTGAGAGTTCACTGTAGAGGGCGGAGTTATGCTACGCGTGCAGAGCTGGTTGAGACTGCAGCAGAGATTGAGGAGGATATCCGGGCACAGTCGGTGGCGGTAGCTCCAGCAGTTCAGCCTGGTAAGGCTCAGCAGCAGGGTGGTTCCAGCAGGGGCGGTAGGTCTGCACAGGGAACCAAGAGGAGATGGGAGGCTACGCAGAGGCCGAGTGGTGCGAGTTGCTTCGGTTGTGGGAGCACGGATCACAGGGTTGCTAGTTGTCCCAAGAGGAGTGCTCCGACGACAGGGCCTCGGGTATGTTATCATTGTAGGTAGACAGGGCACATCAGGCCTTTTTGTCCCAAGTTGCAGCCGGCAGTAGTGGCAGCGTTGCAGCAGGTGCAGCCTGGAGGTCAGCAGGTGGCACGGATTGAGCAGACGCCACATGTTTACACGACAGCAGAGACTGGTGGAACCAGTGCCGGGGCGATCACATGTATAATTTCTGGTACTTAAACTTTGTGAATTTTAGTAGGTTCAGATTGTATATGTTTCCTGTGGTAAAGTGTTAGGTTCTCAACACATGAGGTTTGTGTAGGGATCTTGTTGGTGGGCGGGTTTAAGTCCCATGTTATGTTTGATTCTGGAGCTTCTCATAGCTTCATTACTCCGGAGTGTGCAGAGAGTGCGGGGATAAGCGGGGATCCTGGAGAGCGTGCAGGAGTTGTCAGGGTTGCGGAAGGTGAGTTCCTGAGAGTGATTGGACGAGCTAGAGGAATTGATATTCAGATCGCAGGAGAGTCGTGGCCAGCGGATTTGCTTATCAGTCCAGTGGAGTTATATGATGTTATTCTCGGGATGGATTGGTTGCATCGGTATAGGGTGCATTTGGATTTCCATCGGGGTAGAGTGGAGTTTGAGCGTTCAGGAGGGAAGTTGGTTTTTCAGGGTATTAGACCGACTTCGGGGAGTCTCGTGATCTCAGCCATTCAGGCTGGGAAGATGATCGAGAAGGACCGTGAGGCCTATTTGGTTACTATATTTATGCTAGAGTCAGTGGGGAAGTCTACAGTTAGCGGTATTCCGGTAGTGGAGGAGTTTGAGGATGTGTTTCAGTCTTTGCAGGGATTACCACCATCTCGGTCGGATCCTTTTACCATTGAACTGGAACCGGGGACGATGCTGTTATCCAAGGCTCCTTATAGAATGGCTCCAGCAGAGATGGCAGAGCTGAAGAAGCATGATAGGATTTCCCCTAGGATTAGACTCTGTTTGAAGGCTGTAGGCTGATGAATGATGATGAGATGTGATGGAGATGGTGCGGAAGTGGTTAATTCGGTGGAGATGATGATGCAAGATCGTGAATATGAATGGATATGGTGATGATCGGAAGATAGAACAATGATTCGATGGAGATGGGTTGTTTAGATGGTGATATGGATTGTAACAAGTGAAGAGTTTCTGAATCACAAAGTGTATAGAAACCCAGAAATCAAGAACGCATTCAAGAATTCAAATTGAGAGAAGAAAGTTCACAAAACGTGTTTACAACATACTTCTTCGCTAAAGAACAAAGGAGGCGTGGCTGTGGGTTTTATAATTAACCCTAGGCTCGACACTCCAAACAGCAGGAAGTTAAAAATAAAACAACAAAACGTTTTAAGGAAATAAGAAAACAGCAAAACGTCTAAGTGACCTGTAGTAGTTAGAAGTCACTTGAACTAGTACAGAAGTACATTATTCCCCATTGGTAATGACTTCTAGATAACTCGACGTAGTGATCCATTTGCCTCATTAAAAACCATGCTGAGAAAACCCATTGGGACAAAACTCAGCTATGGGAAAAAGAGTACAAACTTCTCACCTAAGTTACCTAGTCATCATTACCGGGTGAAGTCTTCAGGTTAGATATGTTGAAGACTTGGATCCTTGGTAGGTTGAATGACCCGTCACTATGAGTGCATGAGCTTTCTTGGCCCTCTCCTTAGCTCTTGAACGAGTGATCCTTCCCACTACCTCCAGTTGCTCTCGAGCCTCTGGCTCCTTGCTTGCCACGATCATATCATCCTCCCCCTCTTCAAAAGGATTTGTCCTCAAATCGGAATCTGCATAGTAAGTGAGCAAGTCAGAAACATTGACTGTTGATGATATGGTATACTTACCTTGAAGATCAGTCTGATATGCGTTGTCATTGATCCTCCTTATGACTTCCCTGAAAAACAAGTTAGCTACAATAACAGCATCATCCGTCTTGTGACTTGCAATGAAGTGAGCCAACTTGCTAAACCTGTCAACCACAACAAAAATAGAATCTCTACCATTTCTGGTTCAAGGTAAGCCAAGAAAAATATGCATAGAAATATGAGTCTAAGGTTGAGAAGGATTCGGTAG
Organism: Camelina hispida; assembly: GCA_023657505.1. Lineage (NCBI taxonomy): Eukaryota > Viridiplantae > Streptophyta > Magnoliopsida > Brassicales > Brassicaceae > Camelina > Camelina hispida. Next base: position 27,659,962 of record CP094634.1, on the reverse strand, counting down.
AGGAGTGTACAAGCCGTGAGGCTGTACCTTATCCTTCGCCATTTTGCAGATATGGGACCTAGAACAAACCTTCTCAATGTCTTTATGCATTTGAGGCCAATAGAAGTGTTCTTGCAGTCCAAGTAGAGTCTTTGACACTCCGAAATGTCCAGCTAGTCCACCTCCGTGAGCTTCTCTGATCAGCATCTCTCTCATGGATCCTCTTGGTATGCACAATCTATCATTTAAGAACAGATACCCATCCTACCTCCTGGATAATGCATCTGTGACTACATTATCCTTACCTGCACTTGGACTGAGGTTCTCTTTAATGTGTTCCTTGCTCATCAGCTCTTCTTCTTGCTTCTGAAGCTCTTTAGTTTCTACTGGATTGGTGTTGTAAGCTGGTCTGTTCGATAGAGCTGAAACTGGTACCAATTCGATCTGATGCTTTATCCCACGTAGTGGCTGCGAGCCTGGAGATATCTCTTCTGGAAACTCATCCTTGTACGCCTCTATAACCTCTATGATCTCGCGTGGAAGCTCTTCTGCTGGCTTAGTGCTGGTGAGTGTCTCTTTATACCCAAACTTGAATGTGGTTATCTCTGGCTCAAATAGCTTGTTGAACTCGCTGTGATTGATGTACAGGCTGTGAGACACTTTCTCTGTATCCTTGCGGTGCATGTGAAGCTGGTCCTTGTAGATTTCGCTGGGTGTAAGTGGTAGAAGAGTGACCTTGCGCCCTTTGAACTCAAATGACTGCTTGTTGGTGTAACCATCTTGAAACACTCTTCTGTCGAACTGCCGTGGTCTTCCCAAAAGGATATGACTTGACTTCATTGGAATGACATCACAAAGCAGCTCATCCTCATACTTCCCAATCGCTAGTTTCACCATCACTTGCTGCGTGACTGTCAAAGCACCCTTGTTGTTTAACCACTGTGCTGATAAGGTCTTGGATGTGAAGTAGTCTTGAGATTAAGCTTCTGTACCATCTCTTCACTAGCTGTATTAGTACAGCTACCACCATCGACAATCAAAGTGCAGACCTTGTCTTGAACCTTACACCTGGTGTGAAATAGGTTCTCACGCTGACCTCTATCATCTGGATGCATCTGAACACTTAAAGCTCTGCGTGCTACTAACATCTCTCCCATGACTGCGGATTCTCCTTCTTCATCTAGTTCAGGCTCTGGTTCACTCTCTGAACTGTCTACTGGCACAATCTCTCCTCCATCTTGAAGATTAAACATATTCTTGTTAGGACAGTCTCTGGAATAATGCCCCATTCCTTGGCATTTGAAACACCTGATATGACTTGTAGAGGTGCTACTCTTGGGCTTGGAATCGATTTTAACTTCCTCTTTGACTATGGTTGTCACAGGTTTGCTGTCCTTGGTTAAGGTGGGTTTACTGAACTCTCTCGGCTTGGGCAGGTCAGGCGTAAATGTAGACCTCACTCCCTTTCTCTTGATCTGTGATTCAATCAGCTCTGCCTTATGTACCATTTCTTGCACATCTTCATAGTTCTGCAGCTCTATCTTGTCTTGAATCTCTCTGTTCAAACCTCCAAGAAACCTAGACATAACCATGTCTTCACTTTCCCTCAAATCAACTCTGATCATAAGTGTTTCCAGCTCCTGATAGTAGTCTCTTACAGACTTAGTGCCTTGAGTGAGACGCCTCAACTTGTTAAGAATCTCTCTCTGGTAGTATGTAGGCACAAACTTCTTCCTCATCTGCGTGACTAGCTGTTCCCATGTAGTGATAGCAGGCTCTCTCTGTCGATGTCTAGTAAGTCCCAACTGCTCCCACCACAACAAAGCATAACCACTGAATTCGGATATGGCTATCTTCACCTTGTTCAACTCATAAGTACCTTGAATCTGAAAGTTGGATTCCATCTTCCTTTCCTAGTCTAGATAAGTTTCTGGATCATTGGTTCCATGGAAAGAAGGATACTGAATCTTGAGATGTTTCAGCTGCTGCCTCAAAGGATCATATTCCCTACCATTATTTCTGTTTCGGTTTCTCCTCATTGTTTCTTGACTATGATCTGAAACTTCTTCTTCTTCACAATAATCTCTCTCTGAATCAATGTATATCCGATGCCCAGCTACTTGTTCAGCTCGTCGTGGGCGTGTGTGATCTCTGCCCGTTCTGCGATGCTCTCTTTCTGTACCTTGAGTGCTTCTCCTCTGATTGAAACAAGTCTCTCTCCCCCCAGTAAGTGTATTAACTGTTCTGATCCGTGTGTGCTTGGAGGAAGCTCCCACGTGTGCCTTTCCTTTAGCTAAGCGGAGAGCTTCATTCGGACTAGGCGGGTATGAAGAACTCTGTTCTGAAGCACTAGATGCGTGAGCTATGTCCTTGAACTGATTCTCAAACTTGTTACTGAGCTGCTCCATCTGTTGCTGAAACTGAGTAGACATTGTTTTGTTTGCTTCAGCTATCTGCTTAGACATGGCTTGGTTCAAAGCTTCCATAGCCTCTGGAGAAAGCTCCATTGTACCTGCAAATTAAAGAAGAAACTCGCAGTAACTTGTTCTTTGAATGAGAAAAACGAAAATAAACTCTAAGACTCAGAATTTTAAACAATAGACTCACGGATATACACCTAATATCGAACAAAACTACAAGAGAAATCGATCAATACCAACCCTATAATGAACAATCTCGAAATAAACAAACCCTAATTTGCAGCCTAATTTCGAACAACACAAAACTAAATCCTAAACTCACAAAACTTGACCTAGACTCAAACGAATCAACAATAAACTAAACCCTATCCGATTCAGACACAAACGAAACTCAAAAATTCAAACCCTAAAACTAAACAAACGAAATTAAAAAAAAAAAAAAAAAAAAAAAAACACAAGAGATTAGGGTTCTTAGAATCGCTTAGCCTTGGCACAGAGTTGGCTCTGATACCACATGATAGGATTTCCCCTAGGATTAGACTCTGTTGAAGGCTGTAGGCTGATGAATGATGATGAGATGCGATGGAGATGGTGCGGAAGTGGTTAATTTGGTGGAGATGATGATGCAAGATCGTGAATATGAATGGATATGGTGATGATCGGATGATAGAACAATGATTCGATGGAGATGGGTTGTTTAGATGGTGATATGGATTGTAACAAGTGAAGAGTTTCTGAATCACAAAGTGTATAGAAACCCAGAAATCAAGAACGCATTCAAGAATTCAAATTGAGAGAAGAAAGTTCACAAAATGTGTTTACAACATACTTCTTCGCTAAAGAATAAAGGAGGCGTGGCTGTGGGTTTTATAATTAACCCTAGGCTCGACACTCCAAACAGCAGGAAGTTAAAAATAAAACAACAAAACGTTTTAAGGAAATAAGAAAACAGCAAAACGTCTAAGTGACCTGTAGTAGTACAGAAGTCACTTGAACTAGTACAGAAGTACATTTTTCCCCATTGGTAATGACTTCTAGATAACTCGACGTAGTGATCCATTTGCCTCATTAAAAACCATGCTGAGAAAACCCATTGGGACATAACTAAGCTATGGGAAAAAAAGTACAAACTTCTCACCTAAGTTACCTAGTCATCATTACCGGGTGAAGTCTTCAGGTTGGATATGTTGAAGACTTGGATCCTTGGTAGGTTGAATGACCCGTCACTATGAGTGCATGAGCTTTCTTGGCCCTCTCCTTAGCTCTTGAACGAGTGATCCTTCCCACCACCTCCAGTTGCTCTGCAGCCTCTGGCTCCTTGCTTGCCACGATCATATCAAAGCAGCTAGAGGATTTATTGAGTAAGGGATTCATTCGTCCTAGTGTATCACCGTGGGGAGCGCCAGTGTTGTTTGTGAAGAAGAAGGATGGGAGTTTCAGGTTGTGCATTGATTATCGGGGTTTGAACCGGGTCACTGTGAAGAACAAGTACCCTCTTCCTAGGATCGATGAGTTGTTGGATCAGCTGAGGGGTGCTACTTGGTTCTCTAAGGTAGATCTGGCGTCAGGTTATCATCAGATACCGATAGATGAGGCGGATGTGAGGAAAACTGCTTTCAGGACTAGGTATGGGCATTATGAATTTGTGGTGATGCCTTTCGGGTTGACTAACGCACCAGCAGCGTTCATGAGATTGATGAACAGTGTGTTTCAGGAGTTTCTGGATGTGTCTGTCATCATTTTCATCGACGATATCCTGGTTTAGGCTAAGAGTCCTGAGGAGCATGCAGTGCATTTGAGGGCAGTTATGGAGAAGCTGCGGGAGCAGAAGTTGTTTGCTAAGTTGAGCAAGTGCAGTTTTTGGCAGCGTGAGATGGGCTTTTTGGGTCATATTGTGTCTGCAGACGGGGTTTCTGTTGATCCAGAGAAGATTCAGGCTATCAGGGATTGGCAGATCATAAGAGCCTGAAGTATATATTCACTCAGCCTGAGCTGAATTTGAGACAGAGGCGGTGGATGGAGCTTGTGGCGGATTATGATTTGGAGATAGCCTATCATCCTGGTAAGGCTAACACGGTTGCAGATGCTCTGAGTCGGAAGAGAGTAGCTTCGGCTCATGAGCAGGAGATGGAGTCTCTGGTAGGGGAGATCAGTGGTTTGAGCTTGTGTGCTGTTTCACAGGAACCATTGGGTTTGGAAGCAGTAGATAGAGCAGATCTCCTGAGTAGAATGCGGTTGGCTCAGGAGAAGGATTTAAGGCTAGTGAATGCCTCTAAGGATGTGGATTCAAAGTATCAGGTCTCAGATAATGGTACTATCTTGGTGCACGGTCGGGTTTGTGTGCCCAAGGATGAGGAGTTGAGGCAGGAGATTCTGAGAGAGGCTCATGCGAGCAAGTTGTCTATTCATCCAGGAGCGACTAAGATGTACCGTGACCTCAAGAGGTACTATCATTGGGTTGGGATGAAGAAGGATGTGGCTAGTTGGGTTTTGAGGTGTGATGTGTGTCAGCTAGTGAAGGCTGAGCATCAGGTTCCTGGCGGGTTACTGAAGAGTCTACCCATTCCAGACTGGAAGTGGGATATGATCACTATGGATTTTGTGGTAGGATTGCCAGTGTCACGGACCTTTGATGCTATTTGGGTCATTGTGGACCGGTTGACTAAGTCAGCACATTTTCTGGCCATTAAGAAGACTTATGGAGCAGCGGTCTTAGCTTAAAAGTATGTGAGAGAGATAGTCTGATTGCATGGGGTGCCAGCGAGCATTGTGTCTGACAGAGATTCTACGTTCACTTCGGTGTTCTGGAAGGCATTTCAGGCAGAGATGGGCACTAAGGTGCATATGAGTACAGCTTATCATCCCCAGACAGATGGACAGTCTGAGAGGACAATCCAGACGTTGGAGGATTTGCTGAGGATGTGTGTATTGGATTGGGGTGGCCATTGGGCAGATCACCTGAACCTGGTAGAGTTTGCTTACAACAACAGTTATCAGGCGATTATTAAGATGGCTCCTTATGAGGCTTTGTATGGGAGACCATGTCGTACACCATTATGCTGGACTCAGGTGGGGGAGAGGAGCATGTTTGGTGCTAGTTTTGTTCAGGAGACCTCAGAGAAGATTCGGGTTCTCAAGCTGAACATGAAGGAGGCTCAGGATAGGCAGAGGAGTTATGCCGATAGGAGGAGGAGAGATCTTGAGTTTCAGGTAGGAGACAGAGTGTACCTCAAGATGGCCATGTTACGGGGTCCGAACAGGTTATTGTCAGAGACTAAGTTGAGTCCGAGGTATATGGGTCCATTCAGAGTGATTGAGCGGGTTGGACCAGTGGCATATAGATTGGAGTTACCTGAGGTGATGCGTGCATTCCATAAGGATTCCCATGTGTCTATGTTGCGGAAGTGTCTCCGTGAGGGTGAGCAGGTGTTGGCTAAGATTCCTGAGGATCTTCAGCCTAACATGACATTGGAGGCAAGACCAGTGAGGGTTCTCGAGAGGAGGATCAAGGAACTTGGGAAGAAGAAGATTCCTTTGATGAGAGTCATGTGGGACTGTGATGGTGTTGAGGAGCAGACTTGGGAACCTGAGGCAAAGATGAAGGCAAGGTTCAAGAAATGGTATGAGAAGCAAGCCGCGACTTGAGCTTGTTTAGTCTGGTCCCATCTGTAATCCGTGGCTGGAGCGGGAATGGAGTATTCCAGCCCATCTCTTCTTGTTACTCGATCGCTTGGGGTGGTTGGTTGTGCGACTCAGTAACAAGATGAGGTGGTGTTCGGGGTACAAAGTTCCCGTGAGGCGGGGTTTTGGAGGAAAGTTTCCTGAAATAGAAATTCCAAAAGTGGAAAGTTTCCAAAAATGGAAAGTGCTAAATATGGAAAGTTTTACGGGAGTTAGAATTTGTCCATTTTAGCGGTGGAAAGCCTTGGAGGGGCTTGTGTGTGGCCTTAGTGGCGGACTTTTGAGTCAGTGTGCCAGTGTGTGGCGGTCTTTTTAGACATGGTGTGGTATTTGTGACGGGCATTTTAGCCAGAGTGTCTTTGTGACGGTCCTCTTTAGGACATTTGTTTGGCCTTGGTGGCGGTCCTCTTTAGGACATTTATTTGGCCTTTGTGGCGGGCTGTTTAGCCAGAGTTTCTTTGTGACGGTCCTCTTTAGGACATTTGTTTGGCCTTGGTGGCGGTCCTCTTTAGGACATTTTGTTTGGCCTTGGTGGCGGTCCTCTTTAGGACATTTTGTTTGGCCTTTGTGGCAGCCCTTGTGGCATGTATATGATCCTTGTGTTGTCATGAGGTATTCCAGTGAGGGGATATGTGGTTGGTAGGACATTGAGATGTTTTACGCGAGCCAAGGGAAGGAAACCTGGATAGAGATAGGACTCAGACGCGTTCAGAATTGTTTGCTCGCGGCTCTTGGAGGACTTAGGTTCTCCTAGTACTGCTATATTCAGAGACTTTGTGGCTTGGGAGTATGGTTGGTATATCGACTTCGGACGACGGTCTGGAGGCGCGCTGTAGGGTGACGATCCGAGAGACGAGTTTGGATTTTTCCTTATGTATTATGGCATGCGGGTTTAGGCCCGATGAGGAGCCAACATTTGGTATGCAGACTTAGGTCTGATGAGGAGCCAAGTAAGAACTCAAGGTCTAGGCCTATGAGTAAAGGAAAGTCCAAAAGTCGAGAGAAAATGACACCTGGAGCGTGAGTCTATCGCCTAGAGGTGACCTTCTGTAGATCGGTCGCAGGAGTGCGGGCCGTGGAGACGGTTGCACGGGAGTCCTTGACTGATGGTTGTTCGAGATTCGAGGACGAATCTATGTTGGTGAGGGAGAATTGTAGCATCCGTGTTCCGGGAATAGAGTTTGGGTTATGTTGAGTAAACCAAAAGAGTGGATTTTAATTAATTTTGGTTTAATTAAATCCTGGTTTAATCTAATTAAACCAAAAACCCGTAATCTCTTTCTCAACTCACGCTTCCTCTCATGTTTTTGTGCTTTGGTCGACATTTTCATCTGAGAGAGGGAGAGAAAGACAATTAAGTGTTGGTTATTTGGTGCAAAGGAGAAAGAGAAGGAGATCAAGCTTTTTCCTTAGTGTTAAGAGAGAAACAGAACTGTCAGGGTTTGGGCGAGGGAGGATTCGACTGGTCAAATCGTTATGAAAGGTACTGACTTTTGGTATGGTTGTAGCTAAGAGATTTTCGTACACTCGCCTTCAGAAGTGAATTTGGGTTAATATTCTAGGAGATATTGGCAGTTTCGTGGGGCGTTTCTTCTCATTTGCGGATTGAGATCAGCGAGTGTTACGGGGACGATTGCCGTTTCATCTATAATCTGATCGTGCTGAAATTTTGGGAGAAGCTTCTGGACGTATATACCTTGTTTTTCACCGGAGGGATTAGAAAGTTAACGGTTAGTTTTGATTTCGTGGTTTCACTTGTGAGGTTGTTCTTTTCTGTTTTTCTGGCAGTTTGTTTTCAATATTTGTTTGTTGTTGTGATTGGTTGTAGGAACAAGTTTGGTTGTTCGTGGATATCGGAAAGCCTCTCATTTGGTTGTATTTAGTTTTATGAATCACTTGTTAAGGTAACTGCATGACCATGGCTTATCTAAGCTAGAGGACTCTTTAATCTGTTTGTTGTGTGATGATATACTTGTTAGATCGTTGCTATGGACGTTAGGAAGCTTTCTTGTGGTTTAGGATCAAGTTTTGTGGTTGTAGGAACGAAGATCCGGCGAGAAGCTTCGGGGAAAACACGGTGCTCGACGTTGCGTCGATCGATGCATATCTTGCGTCGGTCGATGCAAGTGCGAGGACGGCGCGTCAAACTCTAGGGTTTTCGCGTTACGTCGAGCATGCGTTGGTCGATGCGGATTGGGTATCGGTCGATGCAAGTTACACTTGCATCAGTCGATGCAGCTTCTGTGTCGATCAATGTTTCCCTATTTGGCATCGGTCGATGCATGTTGGCGTCGGTCGATGCTGAGTCCTGGTTTGCTAATTGTCGTTTGTTGATTGTTGTGTGTTGGTTATTGATACTCTATTGCTTGTGTGTATAGCCCAGTAGATGGGAGGATTGCCTTACTGAGTGTTTATAAAATACTCATGCATTGCAATATGTGTTTGTGGTGCAGGTAAAGGCAAGGTGTGAACGTGGAATCAAGGCAATGAAGAGGAGGATGTTCTAGTGGTTCGCTTGGTTGTCTAGCTTCTGTTAGGTTGCTATAGTTGAGTCCTACAAAGTTGCTTAGGATTGCTGGTTCACTGGTTCATGTTGTTTGGATTATTAGTTTATGATTGGAATTTATACTGGATATTATTTTATTGGTTATTGGTTTATTGGATATTTATTGGTTTGTTATTCCGCTGTTGGTTGTGATTGTGGTTAGGTGGCTAGTGAGTATGGGACCAGTAGTTGTAGTTTATTTATTATATTATATTTATTATTTATTATTTTTTTAAAAAAAAATCGGTCGTTTCAGTTTACAAATGAATTGTCAGTAAATAAAGATCTTGGAGAACGGGCGAGACAATCTGCCCTTGTGTTGAGCTCTCGTGTGATCCTGTTCAGGGTGAAGGAAGAAAAATGTGTTCTGAGCAAAAATAACTCCTCCAACAGATTCGAAAAAGCTGGCCAATCATCCGGCATCTGCACCATCGCCACCAGTTCTGCACAATCTGTCTCGTAGTTCTGACAGACAACTCCAGCCGCCAATAGTGACTCCATGACCCATATCAAAGCTTGTAACTCTGCATGTAAGGAAGTAAGACCACGCCTATGACTCCGTGCGCCCAGAAGAAGCGTAGAATCTTCACCACTACAGCACCACCATCCCAGACCCTGCAGAAGGTCTGAACCATCAATCTGACATCGAGGAAAAGACCCCCTGTCCTCCAACAACGGCGGAGGATGCAGATAACTCCCAGAGTAAGATTTGACCTCCTCCCACAATAATTTATCATTATTCGCCTTAATTAAAATATCCATCGGCTCAGCCTCTAAACCCTGGAAAACTTTTTTATTCATGTCTTTCCATAGTGACTAGAGGATCCAGGGAAGCCGAAAAGCTATATCAGGATCCCCCGATTGGGAAGCCGTCCGCCAGAAAATAAAATCTAAATTTGCATAGATTGAATCATATGGGAAACCGTCTAGAACTAACAATACCAGTGACAACGCCCAAACATCTCGCGAATGAGGGCACTCAAACAGAGCGTGATTTATAGTTTCTGTTGCAGATGCACACCGTTTGCACAGGGTATCACACCGGACACCCCTATGCGCAAGCCGTTCTAACACAGGGAGAGTACCTGAGGCAATCTGCCAGAAGAAATGTTGGACCTTCGGGGGGAACTTTGTTAGGAGGTGATTTTAGACAGATTCTACCTGTTATTACAGAAAGAGGAAGAGTAGCGACAGTTTTAGCATATATCAACTCATCTGTTCTTTGGAATAGTTGTAAGGTTCTTAAACTTACCAAAAATTTGAGACTTCGCAAGGCACGTAAAAGTATGGATGCGGGTGCTCTCGCCACTTTTTCAAAGTGGCTTCTTGATATCGGGGATGGAAAAATCAACAAAACAAATAGTGGAAATGTGGAGATAGAAATTCTAGATGATTTATTAATTAATACAAGTGGAAATCCTATTCAAGCAATAGTTAAAGAAATCTACGGTGAAAATTTTGCAAGCAGAACTAATCCAACGTTCTTTAGGGAAAGAGCTATTCTAAGTCCAAGAAATGATGATGTTGATAAGATAAATCAATTTATGCTTAGCAAGCTACCAGGTATGCAAATTAATAGGATATGAAATATGGATATTGAAGTAATAATTTTAAAAAAATACTAATATTAAATACATGTCTAAAATTCCATCTTTATTTTTTTTTTTACAGGTGAGGAGAGACGTTATCTTAGCTCTGATAGTATTGAAACGTCAGATACAAGTGCTCATGATAATATGATCTACACTCATGAATTCATAAACAGTATACAAGTTTCTGGATTGCCAAGCCATGTTTTAACGTTGAAAATAGGAGCACATGTCATTTTGCTAAGGAATATAGATCCTAAGGGAGATTTGTGTAACGGTACGAGGTTAATTATTACTCAGATGGCCAATCATGTAATCGAAGCAAGAATCGTAATAGGAAAAAAGGTTGGAGATAGAGTACTTATCCCTAGGATGTATGTTAGTCCACTTGATGCAAAGTTTCCCTTTCGTATAAAACTGTAACAATACGTCAAAAATAAAATACTATAATATTCTAAAATAATTAGTATTCAAATAGACTAATAGATTTACATAACAATTAAAAATAAATATTATCTCAAACAAAATATTAAAAATAATAATAATAATAATTTTATTATTATATTATATATTTTTTAAAATGTTAATCCGTGCTTTAAGCACGGGATATATCCTAGTTAGTAGTTAATTTTCTTATTTAAAGAATTATGTTTTCTTTGGGAAAGATTGAAGATTTTTTGGACTATTGTATTGTTAATGGTTACTAATTCACTAGGTAACAACCCACACTATGTGCGGGATAAATCGATTTAAAGAAAATTATTATTCTAGAACCAATATTTGTTTGTGTCAAACATAATATGTAACTAAAGTTTTTTATTTATTTATTCAAAGCTGCGTTTTTCGTGTTAAAAATATGTTTCACCCGTGAAATCTTTAAATCTGGAAAATAAAATATTGATAAAATGTTACTATTTATTGCAACATGTCTTTTGTGTGGTTTAAAAATCAAATTCATATATTTTATTTTTAATTTTGTAATCATAACTATTTTGCATGTTTCTTATGTAACCATAACAACATATGCTAAATTACTCAGTAGTTTAATTAATTAATTTTATTATATGTTAGTAACAATCGGATTCTAAACTAAATTTTCTGAAGATAGTCTAATTTATTGATTTAATATTTGTGATTAGGCTACTTAAATATTTTGAGTTAGTCGGTTTGTTAATATTTTCTATAATTAATGAGTTATTACCAAAAAACCATTATGAAAAAAATAATGAAATTTCAAAATCAACATATTCGTGTAAGAATACATTTCACCCGTGAATTATATGAACGTGGTAAAGAAAATATTTATAAAATGTTATAATTTATGGAAATATAGATTTTTTAAGTGCTTTAAAATCAAATTTTTATATTTATGGTTAATCGAGTAACTATAACAATTTTTCATAATCTAATAATCACTCATTCCTTTTTAATAGCACATTGATTAATGTACAATTAAAACGTATATTCCTATTTGGTTATCAATATTTCCATTTTTAAGGAATAATCACACTAAATGTTGAGATTAATTAGTTTACATACTTAGATATTTATAAATAATCACACATCATGATATCCCCTAATTTGTTGTCATTTTTATATTTAATTATGAATATATATATATATATATATATAGAATCTATATTTATTGGGAATTAAGTTTCCTTTAATGAGTTGGAAATAATTCAGGGATAATATATTTCTTTTATAATCAATTATAATAACTATTGAAAGCTTGTTATTTAAATTACTATGGTAATAATACTAACATAAAAGAATATTTTTTATATGTTTTTGTTAATAAGTTATATGTTTAATAAGTTATATTTTCTTTATTTTTATTAACTTTATATGTTTTTATAGCCTTTTTAGAATATTTTACTTATATTGATTTTTATATTGATTTCTTAAAAATAATATAACTTTGACTTGTATACTTGTAAGTAAATTTTAGTGAAATTTTGACTTAAAATAGTATGTAATTATTTTAATAGTTTTAATATGTGATATGTAAATTTGTATGAGAATTGATGACATATCTAATTATTATTCATGTAATTGTTTTTTTCAAAATATAGTGGCATGTTAATGTAATTAAGTAGAAAATTTAAGGATTTTTTTACTAAATGTGTCTCGAGTTCTCTGACGACAACACGTAAGCTTTTTTAAAAAAGTGCTTCTCTATTAATATATAGGGGATATATCGAGCATTTATTGTGAAAAAACTTTGTTTGTTTACACTATTAATTATTCTGACTCCGGACACATTATACATAACCCGAATTAATTAAACCCGGGTGACAGACAAAACTCCCTCCAAATGTATCTCACGTCTTAGAGCTTGACTGGTTCTCCCGCTAGCTCCCGCAAACGCTGCGTTTGCGTTTGCGGGCGGTTGCTAGCGTTTGGGGCCAATCACACAAATCGCTCCCAATCGCTCCCAGTCGCTCCCAATCGTTCCCAACCGCTGAATTCCAAAAGCTGGTTCCCGCAAGCGTTTGCGGTTGCGGGCGTTTGCGTTTCAAATTTTTTTTTTTTTTGAGAAAAAACTTGAAACAGATCAATAATAATGAAATATATTTTTTATATATTGTTTACCTAACTATTTTATTCATTAAGGATGAGAGAAAATGAAGTACGGATAAGAATAAAAATATTAAAAAAATAAACAATTGGAAGAAAATAATATTTCAATTAACAATAACCCGGAAAACTTGATGTAAATTTAATGGCACATCACACATAAGTTCAAAAAAATCTAAATAAATATGACGTTTCATCAGAATTTTAAGAAAATAAGATTATTTGTGAAAAATAAAAACAAATCACGAGTGACTCTTCTCAACTCTCGTTTGATCATTACTACCGATGCAAATACTGTCCCACAGAACTTATTGAGTGTGTGAGATTTAAGAAAAAAGATCTACGATCTAAAACATATGTTTAGTCATTTATCAAATTACTTGATTAAATTTTTGGTAAAAAGCCAAATGCATAAAGTAATACGTATTTCATTATGAAATTTATTTATTTTTTTAATAATTATTTTAGTATTTTTAATGAACTTTAATTATAAATCAATTTTAATAAAGTTTTTGATATTTTAAAACATTTATATAATTATATATCACATTTATTATGTTCCAACCGCTATTGCACCCGATGGTCAACCAGTCGTAAACCTCCCGCAAACGCACCAATTTTAAACCTCTAAACCAGTCATTCAAAACGCTTAATAACGCTTGAAACCGCAATCGCCCGCTTCCGCAATCTCCCGCAACCGCAACCGCAACCACAGCGTTTGAACCAGTCAGGCCCTTAGAATAATACAGTATACCCTAAGAAATAAACCCTAGCGCCACCATTTCCAGCTTCAAACGATATCGATCATGGTGGCTACTTGTACTTTGCTAAAACTAACTCCGCTTCAATGGAAACCATATTTTTTATATATGCAACATCTTCACCATGATCCTAGTTTTTCTTTCTACTCCAAACCTCAACTCCGATCAAATTTTCTTCCTCTTCAAATGGCCGTGAAATATAAACAATCCACGTTTTCGGACACATATGTCAGATCCAACACGAATCGCCTTCAGATATGGAATAACTCATCTGAGAAAATCGTGATTCACATCAAGAAAACCTTAGAATCTCTGAAAAAGCCCGCTACAGCCGCGGTTTTGCTCGGTCTGCTTTTTTTATGCGGTCATAATTATTGCGCCTCAGCTGCGTCCGGTGGTAGAATTGGCGGTAGTGCCGTCTCTTCCAATTCTGGAAGCTCGAAGAGCTCTTCTTCCTCTTCTTCCTCTTCGAGCTACTGCTACTCCTACTCGTCTTCATATTCTAATTATGAATATAACACCTTCGTACTGATTTTAATGATTGGAGTGACTTTGATGATTCCTATCGGTATATTCTGTGATATCTATGTAAGTCACAGGTCAAGCACTACTAGCATCTTTAAACTACAGGTGACCACTCTAAACATTCGTCTTCTATGACTTTATCTGTTGAATATTTCGGTTTGTCCAATCCAATGATCTAATTTGTATTAAATAAAAAAGTAGTATACCTTTATCCGTCTGCGCGCAGTTTCTCATCAGAGGTATGTTGAATCTGTTATCCTGTCAGGTGGGGTTGATGGGCTCAGCGAAGACCTTACAACAAAATTTTAATAGCCTTGCTGAAACTGCAGATACATCCACACGAACGGGTCTAAGCTATGTTTTAAACGGTAACCTCATCTGTTTTATATGAATAATGGTTGATTATGACTTTTTTTTGTTTAGTGTTTATATAGAATGAACATGCTGTGTATTTTCTTTTGCATCTTTGATTATGTTCACTACTTGTGGAACTATTTAGAAAGAGCTCATTTAAAACAAGATGGTTTAAGGGTTTACTTATTTAGACATAAAGTGCTAACGTACGTTTGTTTTCAGTTGAGAGACTTTGGGGATTACAAATTATTCTTTCTTGTGACTCGTTTTTTTGTTTCCGGTGTATTATTACTACAGAGGCAACATTGGCTTTGATGAGACACCCGGAGTATTGCATCTCTTGCTATTCATCAGTAAGTCCACTGGTTCCGTTCTTTCTTGCCTGATTTGTGTGATCTGTATATTCATTAACCTGGACTAGTGATACAATGATTATTCTCAGCGAACATGTATACAGAAAGAAACAACTCTGTTTGTATCATATACTTTTCAGTTGGAACTGGAGTATGGTTTGGAAGAAGGAATGACGCGATTTAATCAATTATCTATTCAAGAACGCGTAAAATTCGATGAGGAGACGCTTGTTAACGTGAATAGCATAAAGAGACAGAGCTCAAAGATTGAGGAAGCTAGCGGTGTCACCAATGAATATATTGTGGTAAACTTATAGAAACACACCAAAGTTGAAAGTTTAGTGGGATAGTGTAGTGAGTTTAGTTATTCACCGGGTCTTGAAAAAGCATGAGTATATTAATAATGAAGCTCGATCAGACTTTTGACTTGTTTAACAAGTATGTGTTTTCGTGGGTGGGTACATACATTAGGTTATTGTACTTTAGATTTTAAATAACTGTTTAACATTAAGCCTTGTACATGTTCAGGTAACCATCTTGGTGGCAGCACAGTATCCACGTGAACTCCAGACAATAAAGGGAATTGCTGATCTGAAGGACGCCTTGGAGAAACTCGGATCGATTCCGAGTAGCAATATTATGGTAAGAGACAGACTTTGTATCTGTAATTAGCATCAATCATGTGGGAACGGTTTAGTCTTGTTAATATATGAATGATTATTGTAAATAAAAACGTTGCAGGCTGTAGAAATACTGTGGACACCACAAGACGAGAAGGATGTTTTGTCAGAAAAGGAACTACTTGAAGATTACCCACTTTTGAAGCCTTTAATTTCTACTAGTTAAGAAGCGTGAGAGACACACCTTGAAGGATGCAAAACTCTCTTGTATTCATGTAATTCATTGAAACCTTGAGAGGAATTAATACAGAGAAGCAAGGAAATTAACAAAAAACTCTTACTTATTAATAAACTTCAAAATCCTTTTTCGAAGGAAAAAGATAGAAATTACTTTATACGACTCCAACTTGAAAACAAATAACATGGATTCAGTACTCCAACTTAAAAGGTCAAGCCAACACGACCAAATTAAAGTTCAAAATGAAAGATTATGAACCGGTTTTAATAGATTAATTCTTAGCTATTCCGGTTTGAATAAAGGCCTACGGTTATATTTCATCTCCCCCAATCGAATCACATATCTTTTTTTTTTACTCAAATGGTTCTTATCTATACTATTAAAGCAGAAATATTCTCTAGAATAAAAATGGACCATGACTTGGTTTTGGTAGGTTTTTCATTAAAAATGATTAGAGAATCACAAAATTTAATCTAATTAACCTATAGTTTCGATTTAGACAAATGACGAAAATGCCCTCGGTCGATTACTTAAAAAAAAACGGGTCGGGACGCGGATCCTTAAAAAAACCGACAATAGAAGGAAAATAACCACCGGATCTGTTTGTGTTCGAGAATAATATTTTACGGATCCAGTTTATTATTTAATTCACGATTAGTTAATTAAGATCCCAAACAAACCCATTCGTTATAGGCCTAATCTTTTACAATCAAAATTTCAAAGGAATATTCGTTTATCAGTTGTAACGAATCAAGCAAGTAAATATATTTTGCGTATATTCCTGATATCAAATCTTAACTTATACGTCATAACTTAAATCAATGAATTTCACTATAAATATATTGAGAACTTTCTATTGGATTATTATACTAAAACAATCCATTTTTACTTCGTTACATAAAATGATGGCTCTACCCTTATCTTACACGCCTTTGAAAGACCTAAAACCATACAAAAACGCTTGGCGTATTCAAGTCAAAATTCTCCACAGTTGGAAAATGAATACTGCTAAACTTGGTGAATCACTCGAACTAATTCTCGCTGACGAAACAGTATATATTTTAAGTATAGATTTATTATTCTTTTGCTAATATATTAATATCAATTCATTCTAAGAGTATTTTTTTGTTTTATATAGGGTGACAAAATAGGAGCTTCTATCAGAAAGGATCATATCAAAAAGTTTGAATCTGAATTGAAGCCTGGATCTTGGAAAGTTATATCAACTTTTGGTTTGAATCTCTGTACATCCTACTTGCGTCCTTCTCTTATAAAGCATAAGATCAGTACCAGATATGGTACCACAATTATTCCTTCTGAAAATGTATCTGATGATCATTACCTATCATTCACATCGTTTGATAGTATACTTGCTGGAAATCTTGACAAAAATATCCTGCTAGGTAATTTCATAATACATATATTTTGTTACTAATTTACAAAGATGATTTTATTAATAGTTGTATTATTTATATTTACAGACGTTATTGGTCAAGTAGTCAGTTCTGGAGGTTTAGAAGAAATCACAAGTCGTAACAACATTACCAGGAAGAAAATTGAGTTTGAGATAAGAGACACTGAGTAATATTTTCATGCTTATACGTTATACTATTTAAAATCTATTTTATATAGATTTTCATGCTTATACGTTATACTATTTTAATATAATCTATGTCTGTTAAAATAATTATTTAGGGATAAACGATTATCATGTACTCTATGGGAAACCTACGCTGAAGCTTTAGATCGTGCTATCAATGATTCAAGTGATGGAATGGTTATGTGCTTTTGCAATGACTATCAATAAAAGTCAAGGTCAATCTCTGGAAAATGTTGGTATATACTTGCCTAGACCTGTTTTCTCCCATGGTCAGTTATATGTAGCAATGTCAGGAGTTAAATCAAAGTCTGGATTGAAGATGTTGATAACAGATGCTGAGGGAAAACCTCAAACAAAGACCACCAATGTTGTTTTTAAAGAAGTTTTCCAAAATCTTCACTAGGAAATGGAATGGTACTTACTCCCTAAATTCTAGGTATATTATAATTTCGTTTTATTAATATATATGTTACTAACTCTATATTTATTCTAATTTGTCCTACAGAGAAAATACAACACATGGTTGAATGGGTTAATGACGGAATATGGTACTTTCATGACTATATGAGTCATTTCTACTCTTACTATTATTTTTATTTTATTTTATTATTGTTTACTTTGGATATTAAACATTCATAAACACAAATTATTATTATTGTTTAGAATCTTAAAACACAAACCTACAAAACTATAGTCCGATTTTGCTTTCTGCGTAATCCATTACGAACCTACTATCCGATATTGTCCAATATATACTCTCTAACATATCTACTATTCAATATACTCTTTGTCTGTCTGATTTTGTAAGCAGCTATATTATGCAAAGTATGAGATTATATAAAGCTACTGAATTAGTTTATTACCGATTACGTTTTTATTTTAACTTCGATAATAGTATAGATTATCTAACTCAGATAAGAAAAAGGTTAAAAAAAATTTAATCCCGTGCTGTAGCACGGGTTATCCCCTAGTATTGAATTAAGGCTGATCAATACATAATTGTTCATGGAGCCACAATGGCTTGATTACAGACTCTGCATAAAAAATATAAGAATTACATCCCGACTGGACTAATAAGTGAGCTGCATTATTACACTTTCTCTTAGTAAAAACAGAGCTAAAGGATTGAAATTTTGAAATCCAAAACTTTAAATCTTCAAGGATGTTAATCAGCTGTCTGTGTCGTGTTCGGCCATTGATGATGTTCACTAAAACTTCGCAATCCCCTTCCATTATGATTGCAGTGTAACCTCTTATCCAAGATTGTTGTAATGCAACCAACATTGCTTTTGCTTCCTCTTCTAAAGGTGGGTAGGCCTGTGACAATTTTGCTGTATATACATCAAATCACATATCTATATAGACATTTTTTAAGTACATTTTGAGTTCTACCATTTTATTTGTACTTATTTAAAAACTTATTTATAAAGTTAATCCCTAAAAAACAAAATAGCATTACTTCAGATTTTATTTCCTAAATATTTTACATACCATTCCAACTAAAAAAAAATACAGCATATTACAGCATAATAATATGGAAAGAAAAACTATGATATATTTAACGACACCTTCTGTTGTGTATTGAAGATATTTCATCTTTGAATCCTTTGTAAACAAAGAAAACAACAATTTGGTTCCTATTTTGTTTTCCAAAACCTGTGAGCTTTGATTATTAACGTAAGAAGAACTTCGATTCATAATTATTTAAATATTATAATTAATATACATAAACTGAATAAAATTTTAAAATATTACGAATATGTAAAATTAATTTAAAAAATACTATATAATATGGTTATATAATAGATGGGTTATAAAGAAGACATGTTAGAATTAATAAAATATTATCAAATTTATGCTAACACGAGTTAAATCCTCATTTTATTATTTGTCAACACTATTAATATTAGAATATTTTACATAGAAAAATTAAGTTGATTTAGCTAAGATTGTGTAAAATAATTAAATCATTAGGAAAAATATGACTTAATCATAGCGTATAAATGACTTAATATGTATTTAGATCCCTTATTTTTTTGTTATAATAGTTAAAAAATCAAAATAGAATTTTAAACACTAAACAAAACAAACTAAATATAACAAACAAATGGTCATAAAATATATTGCGGGTTAAAAAACTAATATAAACATTTACCTGCACAAATGTTCGAGTAATTTAGTTATTCTTCTATTTGGAAAAACATCCAATATTTAACAAACAAATACAATATAAAATATAAATAATAATAAAATCTAATATATGCTCAACTCTGAATACTTTCTAATTAATGTCGTAATGTCGTATAATAGAGGGGATTTGGACTCTACTTCATTTTTTGAAACAACCCGACCCGTTTTTTTAAAGATAATTACAATATATAATTAAGCATCACATACTACTTAATTAAACCAACCAAACCACAATTCAACAATAAACCAACAATAACAAGCAAATTGAGAGTATAACCACAAATAAAACATAACAAACCAGTCAAGTCATTTCACAAGTCACCCAATAACACATTCACCACACCTACATATCATCACACAAAACAAGTCATACAATCCAATCGCTCAGATAAGCTAATGGTCACGCACTCACCTTATCAAGCTGATTCTAACAACAAATATAACCAGGAGAAATTCTCCTTGTGTCTGAAACAGTCCAGAAACGTCCTACAACAAGTAACACAACCAAAAACAACCTTGAAGCAAACTGGACAGAAACATCAGAAAAGAGCAATCTTAAAGATGAAACCCTAAAATAAAAACCAACCATTAACTATCAAATCCCTCCGGTGAAAAGCTAGTCCGAGACGTCGCAACGCTTTCCGCAAAATCTTGTGCCGATCAGAAACCAGACGGGACCACGATCTCAGTTACAATCACCGATGGACTCAATTCGCGTCTGAGAAAACGTGTCTCACGAAACTGCCAATAAATCATCGAATTTAAATCCAAATCCACTTCTGTAAAAAGGAGAATGACGATAAAGGCTTGACAATAAATCTACCAAATTTCGTTACCTTTGACAACGATTTGATATATCGAAACTGTTTCTTCCCAAACCCTAACGATTCTGCTCCTTCTCCATTAATCTCCTTCACACCACAGTAGGCTCTCTCCTCTCTCTCTATCTCTTTCTTTCTCTCAACACAAGTATTGAATAACAGCCACGACCAAATAGAGAGAAGAGGCGTCCATATAATTATAAATACATCACTTAGGATTATCCAAAACTGGCTCTAAACCGGGTGAACTTAAACCAAACCGTGCAATTTCATGATTTCACATAAATTGATCGCTTCTTCCACTTTTCTTTGGGACACGGGTGTTACAATTCTCCCCCTCTAACAAAAGATTCGTCCTCGAATCTTACAACACCGTCCCTCCACCAAGGACCTCCGTGCAACCGTCACTACGGCCCGCACATTCCTCGACCGGACTGAATACCGTCAGTCAAGGTTTTCCGTGCAACTGTCGCGACAGCCCGCACATCCATATGACCCAACGGTCCACATAACCCTGACCCCAATAGTCAGGACAACCCAAAACACGAGATCAATCTCGACCTCCGAGGTCTACATCCAGTCACTACGCTCATAACCACGTTCTAGACATTGTTTGCTCTCTCACTCATACATTGTTAGGTCGCAACCTTCAAACTGCACTACCTGCACTCTCAGACCGTCGTCCTCGAGCCATACCATCTCACTCTCGGATCGTCACCCTCGAGATCTCGGTACCAGGGGAACTCATCCCCTCCGGGGAACTAATCATCGCCTAGGAGAACTAATCATCTCCTCTGCCGCTCTCAGGGTTGCAACCCGTCAAGCCCGCGGTGCACCAGGAGAACTAATCATCTCCCCAGGCGAACTAATCATCTCCTCATGAGCAAACAAGTCCTAACCTCTATAAGCATCTCCCGACCAGAACTACCTCCCGTGATTCACGTAAAACATCGCAATGTCCTACCAACCATCATATTCTCTCACCGGAATATCACCATCACCATGACCACTCTTCAGGCCAACTCTAAAACATCTCAACCATTCGGGTGTTTACACACGCCCTTTCCAAAAATAGACAAGTTCTAACTATTCATAAAACTTTCTATTTGTTTGCAACCACACTTTCCTTAAATAGGTAAGCCTTAACTATTCATAAAACTTCCCATTTTTAGAACCCGCATATCTCATAGCACCGTGACACCACCAATCAAAAATCTATGAGAACTGATCATCTCATCTGTGACCACTCTTCAGGTCAACCTCTGAACATTCCCGCCACTCCAAGCATTTCACATCCCTTTCCAAAAATAGATAAGTCCTAATTATTCATAGAATCTTCTAGTTATGGAAACTTTCCTTTACTTGAACGTTCTATTTAAGGAAACTTTCCTTTTCTGGAACTTTCTATTTTCCTTTTGCAACGACACTTTCCATAAATAGTAAAGCTCTAACTCCTCGAATACTTTCCATATTTAGTAACTTCCTATTTTTTAGAAATTTTCTATTTCCAAAATTGCATAATCCCTTAATCTATTTCACATCAAGAATCAATAAGTACTAATCATCTTATTAAATCCTCTCCAACAACATTGTCAGTAAATCCGCAATACGGCCATCTCGGTCTGAGCAAAACCTGTTGCCACACTCACAGCACCCGCTGGACCTCCAGCAACACCAGTAAGCACACCGACCACACCCTCGGACCCCTACCTGACCAACATAAACCAGACCCTCCCAATCAACACACATAAACTCCTTCCCCGAGATTGAACCCCCATCAACCCTGAGATCCGTATCCGGTCTCAACCAAAAACCTGAGATTGAACCCCCATCAATATCCTAAATTCACATCCAATTACAATAGGAAACCTGAGATTGAACCCCCGTCAATCTCCTTAATCCACATTCAATTACAATGCTTATCCCCACGTCCTTTTGCCCCCAACTCATCTGCTCTTAGGTCGCAACCTTCAAGCCATACCGATCTCACTCTCAGACCCCCCGTCTTCGAGCAGTACCATCTCACCCTCGGGATCTCGGTACCAGGAGAACCCCCATCTCCTCTGCCACCCTCAGGACCGCAGTCCTTCGAGCTATCGGTATCTAGGGAACCCCCCCCCATTCCCTAAGGAGAACCCCCATCTCCTCATGATTTGTTCAGGACCCCACGTCCCTTTAGCAAACAGTCATAACGTCTATAAGCATTTCTCCAACCGAGACCACCCCCATGATCCGCGTAGAACATCTCAATGTCCTACCAACACCATAATCTCTCCCAGAATATCATCACTGTCATGGCCACCCCCAGACCTCACTCCAAACATCTCAACCACTTTGGATGTTCCCCCGCACCCTTTCCAAAAAATAGACAAGTTCTACTTCCCGAAAAAATTTCCATTTTTAGTTACTATCCATTTATGGAAACTTTTCACTTATAGAAACTTCTATTTCAGGAAACTTCCCTCAACACCACCGCTTCACGGAAATTTCGTACTCCAAACACCACCTCATCTTGTTAAACAGTGGCACTTCAGCCACCCTGGACAAAGTAAGTGTCCAACTTAACTTCTCGGAAATCCCTTTCCAACACATCCACTTTCACAAATCACTGCCAACGGTATTTCCTGATACCGGCATGATCCACCAATTTCCAACAACTTGTCAATAGCCAACTGCACCTCCCGTACAGAAGCTAAAAACACTACAGAACTAACAACACATAAAACAACTTACCGTGGAATCTCATTGAAGGCTCGAAGAGGATGATTCTAGGACTCCATACCACATGCAAATTGACTAACTACTCATAATCAATTTCATCACACAACATCATGCATCCAACAATAGGAAAATAATTCAACCAATTAAATTTCCTTAAACCACTCTAAACCATCCTAGAACCGTAAAGGCTCTAATACCAAATTGAAACAACCCGACCCATTTTTTTAAAGATAAATAAAATATATAATTAAGAATATCATATTACTTAATTAAACCAACCAAACCACAATTCAACAATAAATCAACAACAACCAACATGCACAGCGGAAACATACCAACAATACAAAACCAACATATCATCAATGCAATAACATTCCTAACCATTCTATCCAACAACCTAACATAACTCTATCCAAGGTTCCATCAACACAAACACTAAAAACCAACATCACAAAACCGAGACCCTAGATCATCCTCCTCCTCATTGCCATGATTCCACGCTACACATTCATTACCTGCACCACAAACAACAATTGAGATGCGTGAGTATTACCAGAAATACCCAGTGAGGCGATCCTCCCATCTACAAGCTACACACACAAGCAAATTGAGAGTATAACCACAAATAAAACATAACAAACCAGTCATTTCAAAAGTCACCCAATAACACATTCACCACACCTACATATCATCAAACAAAACAAGTCATACAACCCAATCGCGCAGATAAGCTCATGATCACGCACTCACCTTATCAAGCTGATTCTAACAACAAATACAACCAGGAGAAATTCTCCTTGCATCTAAAATAGTACAGAAACGTCCTACAACAAGTAACACAACCAAAAACAACCTTGAAACAAACTGGACAAAAACATCAGAAAAGAACAATTTTAAAGACGAAACCCTAAAATAAAAACCAACCGTTAACTATAAAATCCCTCTGGTGAAAAGCTAGTCCGAGACGTCACAACGCGTTCCACCAAATCTCGTGCCGATCAGAAACCAGACGAGACCATGATCTCAGTTACAATCACCAATGGTCGTAATTCGCGTCTGAGAAAACGTGTCTCACGAAACTGTCAATAAATTATCGAATTTAAATCGAAATCCACTTCTGTAAAAAGGAGAATGACGACGAAAGGCTTGAGAATAAATCTACCAAATTTCATTACCTTTGACAACAATTTGATATATCGAAACTGTTTCTTCCCAAACCCTAACGATTCTGCTCCTTCTCCATTAATCTCCTTCACACCACAATAGTCTCTCTCCTCTCTCTCTATCTTTTTCTTCCTCTCAACACAAGTATTGAATAACAGCCACGACCAAATAGAGAGAAGAGGCGTCCATATAATTATAAATACATCACTTAGGGTTTCCCAAAACAGGCTCTAAACAGGGTGAACTTAAACCAAACCGTGCAATTTCATGCTTTCACATAAATTGATCGTTTCTTCCACTTTTCTTTGGAACACGGGTGTTACGGTTTTAGAATCTATAATATTAATTGGGGAGTACACTAAGGAATAAAAAAAATACATAAAAACGAGTATTTTATATCTTGCCCTCACGTCAAAAAATCAAAAGAACAAGGAAAAAGAAATTTAGGGACACAATGGTAATCTGATCGCGTAAAATGACGCGGACCTTCCATGACCCGGGCTAAAATTATTCGGATCTTGGATGGATTATCAGAGTTTCCAATCGGTGATTACTCACGACACCTATAAGCAATTTGAAAATATAATTAGGGAGAAAGAATATTCAGATTAATCATAAGTAAGTTGTGTATTACCGACATTAAGTTCTTACCATATCAAATATTATTTTTGAAATTTAAACTCCAAATCCCAAAATCAAATATATTAAAATCCAAAACTTACCCCTTTCTGAAACTAACAAAATCCGACTCTATCAATCAACATTCAAAACTTTTTAAAAATAGATTATAAAATCCTTAAACATCCTCCATAATAACATATCAAACGGAAACAAATTACAAAACATTAATTGAAAATCTTTAGTTGATAACATAGAATATTTGACTAATTAATCTTAACATGAACAATGATTTATTTTATTCCTATCATCGCAACAAATCAGCTCCATTACTACTATAGTACTATATAACCAAAGAAGATGGCATACACAACCAAACACATCAAACCTAAAGTAACAAACCAGAAAGTCACCTTAATAGTATAGATGGCCGCCAATGATAGTATCACTGAATATCTAGCATTGATGCATTCTTCAGAGTGTGATGCCCAACATAATGAGTTGAAGTGCATATCTGAAAATCATAACCAACAAGCATCGGTGAGATGAGTTTATAGAGTGATTATTCTTTTTTAAAACATCATATTCAAATACTCACAAATCTTATTACAGGTACAATCATAGCATGTCTCGAGGGTTAAATATTATTATGTGTAAAGCTTTGTAATAACTCATCATCAATACTTGAAAGTAAAGATGAGAAAGATGTGTAAGTGGGTTTTAGTTTTCTGGATGAATTACATTCTATTAAACTGTATAGACACACTTTAACAAAATTCCCAGCTTTGAATTTTCAGCTCGGTGTTTTACAACAACTATCAAAGTGACTATGAAGAAAAAAATGCAAGGATCGAGAATGTTGGACATAAGTACTAAAATCAATAATTGTTGGGTGATTAATAATACTTGTTGTTTGAAATTTTAAGAGTGGTCATAAAAACTAATTTTATGGAATACTATTAACTCAAATAGGAGATAAAATTAAAAGCTTGATTCATGAGATAGATATGAAACGTTATTAACTTACCAAGTATATAGCCAGCATAATCCCATATTCCTGCAAGGAAGAGGAGTTGTACATGTAATTGGGTTGAAAGATAAACAGAGGAATGTTGAAGAAACTCGCTGAAGGAAAATTTAGAAAGAGGAACAGAGAGGAAGTTCGTTTCATGGAAAATACGAGAGTAATAGGGAGATCAGAGTTACGCAGCTCTTCTACATGTCTCAAAGACCCCACTGAAATCAAAGAGAAATCAAACAAGAGAAAGTGACGATTCCAAAGAGAATTTGGAAACCGTTGAGGGAGAAAGCAAACTTACAATTAAGCTAAGCTGTGGTTGTTTGTAAAAGGAACCAGTCCAAGGGAGAGAAGAACAAGGAAAAATGGTAGAGATGGATAAGAAAGAGTGTCAAGTTGGCAACTCTAGTAAACACATACCTCGCAAAAATAAATTCAAAGAGGCTATAAGTTCAAAATTTACTCAAAATCAAATCAGGCAAGAGAATAAAACAGAGAAAGGCAAGAAATTACATGTGTGAAATCCATTAAAAATTGGATGAGAAAGACGAAAAACCAGCTCATGTTGTTGCTGAAAAGGAGGCTAGAGAGAAGATCAATCCCTAAAGATCAAGAGTATGTATATCTGATGGAGAACGAGATTAAGAAGCTACAAGCATGCCAGCAAATGAAACTTCCCCCTGATGAAGCAATCGACAAGCTGGGTCATTCAAAACGGTCACATGCAGAGGAAGAAGCATCATGTACCTGGGAAGACAAATGAGAAGGAAGAAAAATCTAAAATGAGAATCGAATCTGAAAATTCGATGACTTGGCCAGAACTCAAAAATCATATTGATTTTAGTAGTACTATGAGGGGGCTGCAGAAGAACTTACCAGTGAGCTTTGCACATGCTGTAGGAGGAACATGTCCACGGCTCAAAAGAAGCAAGGGATAAAGATCAAGGAACAAAGGGGATCAAATCCCTAACTGCAATTAGGGGATTAAACAAAAGAGATTCGAGAGGAAGAAGAGATTAAAAATATGAGGAAGAAGTAGTAGAGTCAGCGACTACAAGAGAAGTTGTGTAAGGCCCAAATGAGTTTTAGGGTCCTTTTGTTTTGTTTAAGACAAAGTAGTAAATTTAAGTGAATTTAGTTATTTTGTGACATTAGTATAATAAATATGTGGAAACTTTAGTATATAAAAGACTTCGCTTTAAATTTATAATATGGAGGACTTCACGGTTATTAAATTAGATAGTTTAAGTCAAGATTATTATTATCCTTCTATTTCATCAAGATGTAGGGATATATTTGTATTTCACTATAATTCTTAGAAACTAATTATTTTCTAACTTTATTTTTTTGAGATGAATAATTATTTTTCTTTTTACTATAAAAATTAATTTTCTAATTTTTGAATAATTATCTAATTATTATTATTATTTTTCTGTTTGTTCATAAATATAGTGTTTGGTGTTTATAAAGCTTTATAATTATAAATTACATTTATTTTGATAATAATTTTTTCATCATCTATTATTGTACTCGCTGATCAACCGGTCTTAGGTTTCTAAGAAACACACCCATTTTAAAACCGCTGAGTCAGGCTTCAAACTGCAAATGCTCGCTTTCACAAACTCCTACAACTGTTGCGTTTAAACCAATCATGTCTTAAAATGTATATTAAGTTTGTTTTACAAATATCATCTCATACGTGCGTGCGGATCCGATTAAAGTTTAAGTGAAATTTATTATAAATTTTTAAAACTTCATTTCAATATATTTTATTAAATATAATTCCGCACGTATGTGCGGTCTATTCCTAGTCTGCTAATTAAACTGGAGATAAAAACGAAACTGCTAATTAAATTACCTAATAAAAGCCCACTAACGTTTCAAAACCACTACTAGCTAATACCAATGCTCATTTCTTCCCCTATAAAATATAAGTGAGGTTCGTATTGTTCATCATTCAAAAACATACTCGAGAAAGAATCATTTGTACCAATATTATATTTGAATCTTCCTATTTCCTTCATAATGGCTAGCAAAAACGTGATTTGTCTTGTGGCGGTTGTATGCATTGTGGTTTCGGTAAATGCTCAGTTACCATTTCCATTCCAACCGAGTCCTAATATATCAGAATTTCTTGATATAACAAAATGTTGGTCAACGATGATGGATATTCTGGATGCATTGCTGAGATTTCTCAATCGTTAATCACTGGAAAGTTTCCAGCTTGCTACGAAGTATTTTTGGATGTCGAAGCCAATTGCATCCCAAAATTTCCGGTTAATCCATTTTTCCCTCCTATGTTGAAGGAACAATGCTCAAGAACTACTGGCGATGTTCCTCCTACCACAAAGTAGAATTATTAAAATAGTGTTACGTTTTAAAGCATTTATTCGTTTTAGTTTTAGTTAAACAATAAAGTTGATTTTATGATATTACTAGCAATTGATCCGCGCTACGCGCGGAAGTTAGATGAAGATGTTTTGGGAGTTTTGTTGTATATATTATTTTTTGGTTATGTAAATTCACATTTATGTCTGTTTTTTATTTGATTTGGGTGCTTATGTTGTATGTTGGATATTTTTTTAAAAAAAATTAGGTTTTGCAGTAAGTATAATTTAGTGTGTTTTTTTCTTTTCAAAATTTGAGATCATCTTCTGTGTTTTTAAATGTTTTTTAAATAATTATGATGAGAAGTTAACATTGTGTACTTAGAGTTGTTGTTTTGCTGTAGTTGTTAGTTGTGATTAATGAATTATTATTTGTCATTTTGTCATTGTCTAGTATTTGGCCTAAACTTAGCGGGGGAGTTTGATTAGAGTGTGATATGTGTTTTTTTTGTGGATATTTATAAAGTGTTTTGTTATTTTCTCTTTATATCTTGGCCGTTGCTAGTTTTTTTTTAAAGGGTCATTTTGGCTTTCTTGCTTGCTTTATTTTGCATTAAGTATAATCTATTGTGTAGTTTTACATTTTTATTTTATATTAGTTGTGTTTATTTTAAAATTTGGTTTTGTTTTTCAGTTATTTAAATTGCATATTTGTAGATTACGATGTAGAAGTTGATTTTTAGATGTAATTGTTTTTTTTTGCATTTTTTTTTTCCTGTTATCCGTTTGTTTTTTTTTGCGATTGTGTTACAAAGTTTGTAAGTTCGTAAATTTTTATAAAGTTTTTAATTTACTTACACTCGGATGTTTATATATATATATATATATATTTCCTTACATTGATTGGGCCCAAATATCCGTTTAGGCTTTTAAAGGTAGTGATGTTTTGGGTCTAGATTGGAGTTTATTGATTTGAGGATGTATTTGTCTTTTTGGGAAATAGCCTGTGTCTTGTAGTTGTGTTCTTTCTTCTTTGCCGTATCTCGGTTATTGGACGGAATGGTGTGTATCAATATTTCGATCTAAAGGATAGTAGTAGGCTTATAGATCTTATTTTGATGGGTGTTCTTCGTTTTGAAGCATTCATTGTGCCGATAGAGAAACTTTAATTTTTTTGGCGCCTCTAGGAAGGTTTTGTCTTGCCTTTGCATCGGTGGTGGATAATTTGTGCTCTCCTGGTTAGTTCGTTGACCATCTGTGTTAATTGGTTCTCCCATGTGTACATTTCATTCTCTAATTAAGTAATCGACTCTTTTAAGAAGATTATTGTAATTTTAGTTTCATTAGGACCATCTCAGTATTTGGCTGGATTTACTCTGTTTTCTGATTTGCTCTTTTTGAAAATTTTCGTTTTTTGTGGATTTATGTTTGCATATGTATTGATTCTGAAATACTACTGGTTCTGGTGTTTTTTTGCTACTTTTCGGGAGCCTTGGCTTTGGCTCGATTTCATTTACTAATCTTTTTTTAGCGTCTCTTTTGTGGTTTGTTAGTGTTTGCATCTCTTACCTTTTTTCCAGTTTGGTGATAGATGTGTCAACAGGTACCAAATTAGGTTTACTTTGTTTAGTTTTGTTACCTTCATCCTTTTTTTTCTTGATTCCCCTGTTTTGATTGGTCTTCCCTTTTGTACTTTTGCGACCTTGCTTTTGTTTACTGTACTTTTCTTTGAAGTTGTTCTTCGTGCATAACAATTTTATATCTTATAAGTAAACACCATTTTGCTAATATCTTTATCCTCATCTTCAGAGTTGTTCGTAATATCTGTTGACTTATGTTGGCATGCTTCACTATTGTTTTAAATAAGTTGTTTTCTCTTTTATTGTATTTTCAATTGTTTGAGATTGGACACATCGACATAACATTTGAATAAAAGAACTTTTAAAGAACTCTTACATTGGAAATATAGGTCATTATTAAAGGAAACAGATGATAGTTGCTTCCATGTCAGTGAGGCTACAGATGATGGTTGGTTGAATTTCTCTCAATATAGTGAAGTAGCATTGTAGTTTTTGCACATTGATTTTGTGTAAGGACTTCTTGTTATTTTTCCAGCATTGATCACCCTTTGCTTTGTTTTCTTTCCAGCCTAGATCACTATTTGGTAGTTCGTCAAGTGAGTAGCGTATGTTTCGTTGCATTATTCGAAAGTTGGAGAGTATATTTTGCTAATACTTTTTCTTCCATCCTTTATAGAGTCGACGTTTGTTGCAGTTACGTTTGTGTGTGTTTAAAATATTAATGTCGACCTGCCACTATTTGGTTTAATTGGGACCTTTGATATTGACGTCGTTATGAGTTCTGCTTGTTACCTTCTTAATCATTAATTTAGGACTTCATTGTATGAGTTATTTGGTTTAGGAGGGTTTGATTTTAATTTTCGATCCTTTTATATTTTCTAACGTTTTAAAATTATGGACATTTATAATTTTTTAAAGGAAATTACAATGGGAATACATATGTCCTATAGGGAATACAATTTGTTATATATATTTTTGATATATAAGAAGTGTGGTTGAATTATTTTTCTAGATTGGTATAAACATTTTTTTATCTCATTTAAATTTTTAGTCTATTCTTTGTTTCCCTCTGCTGTCCGTTTAGAATGCGTTTCTATTTGAGTGTCCGACCCCTCTTATTCTTTATAATTTTTTCCCCTTTATTTGTTTAATGTGTGTTCTATGTTTTTTTCGTTTTTTTTTTTAGCTTAATTTGTGTTGGAAATATTTTTCCTTTTAAGTAGAACTCACTGTAGTTACTACATATCCACAGGGTAAGTAAGAGATTTTACAATGATTCGAGATCAAAAGCAGAAATGCAAACAAACATAGGTAAAAGAGAAAACTCAAGAAAGCATTAGATCCAAGATCAGTTAATGAACTAATTTTTAAACATACTCTCCTCCAGTTTTATCAAGCCTCCATAATGGCTAAACTCATTTTGACGACGATGATGGGTTTAACGGACTCGGCTTTGAACTATTTTGCCCTTTTACGGCAACCCTATGACTCATCTAACCTCTTAAATCATTCACTCTAGGACTAAACACTTGAGAAAGATTCGGTTATAAACTGGAGTTGAAGTTGAGCTAGTAACTTTAAGACTACACGTGTGTCTAAACTCTCCTCTGCTTCTTGTAATAAACTCATCAAGAATCTCAGAATCACATGGATACGAAGCTGTTGACCCCATCTCAGCTTCCTGCAAAATCCAAAATCTGTTAAACAACTATCAAGAAATTAAAGACAAATGGATATTGATTTGAATCTAATGTTTACCGGTACTGCAAGATTGCGTGGTAAAGCGGGTGCTTCTTCATACTCTGCTGCGTCTGAGTCCTGAAGATAAGCACTTTTGAAGAATCTTGGGAGGATATATTGCCTTACAGGTATTAGAAACATGATCATTAGAGGGAACATAACTCCAGCGATTGGGATCCACGTGAGACCAAACCAGGTTAAAAGATAAGTTGTTTAGAAAATAGTGAACATTGCAATCGTTTTGAATGGAACAGTTTCCATGAATGTCGCGTGGTTATTTTCAAGAACCCTGTAATTTTGGTAAATAGTTGAGTAAACCATTCTTGAAAAGTAAAAGGCGATAAAAAAAAAGATTGAGATTTTTACTTGAATCGACGGCTTGGGGCTGTGAAGAGAAGCAAGATTCTTTCCCAGAATTGGTTTCCGTTTAGGCTTTCAATTGCCATGAAGGCGAAGTATCCCCAAAGGACTGATGTAGGGATCATTTTAAGGAGAGGCATAGCTGCAACACATCTTCCAACCATTATTGCTTGAAGCAAGTTGCTCACTCTCTGTTCTTTGACTTCAATTGGCAATAAATCATCGATCTCTTTCTCAATATCAAACAGAGTTTCATTAACTGGAGCATCGAGATTTCCTGTGAATGTCGTTGCTTGGATTGTTGATTCTCTCAGCTCTTTCAAACCCTGCGGAAGAGATGGTTTACCCTCCAATGAGCCTCTAACAATACTATTCCACTGAAAATTAAAAAGTTACACAAGATTCTTACTTGAGGTTGCTGGTAGACTAATGGAGTCTGCATTTGATTATAAACATCTTGCATATTTCCATACAACTGTCCTAGACTTGCATTCTGCTTGATGCTTCTGCGTGCAATTGCAACTAATCTGTTCCGAAGCAGCTGTGGGAAGAGCAAACAAACAGCTTAAATCCAAGGCCTGAAGGGGAAAACAATTCAAAAAAGCAATCGATGTTGGTAAGGTACCTGATATTTTAGTGTTGCTAAGCTCTTGGTATGCATTGGTGATTGAGGGATGACTCCATTAATTTTTTAAATTAACTTAGTCATATGGTTATATAAACCAACCACACACAAGCTTATAAGAGTCTAATAGGGAAAGAAGACAAAGAAAGAAAGAAATAAATGAACTAAGCTTGCTACTACCACAATGAAACACAAATGTCAAGAATTCAAAAGGTTCACCTGGTCAATCAAATCTGGATTTGTAACTTCCCAACCTTTCTTGTTTAGCAAAAAGAAAAACTCCCCAACTTTTTTTCGGTATGCTTCACAAACATCTTCACATGTATTGCAACAGTCATGCTCTTCCTGTAAGGATAAACAACATAAGTCACATGAAAGCAAAAAATAGCCAGACTGAAAAAGCACTATCACCTATCCTGCTGACATAATAAGTCTATATATATTGTACAGAAAACAAGATCCACTATGAGATCTCTTTTCTGTTTAATCCATTTTAGTACTAAACAATCAAGGGTAATCCTAATATGGACTGGAGAAACCATGACCCAAATGCACTAAGCAGAAAGACAGAGAAAGATAATACAATTACCGCTTCAGCCCCATAGCAAGAACCACAGTAAGTTTATTATGTTCCAGCCTGCCACCATGTTTCTGCAGTGGTTTTTCAATCTGCACAAGCACCAAAAAGTATGAGACTTTACACACTATCCAGTCCAGAAAGAGACAGAGAACAAACCTTAGTAGCGCCTACTCCGTCCTGTCTTGCCTCAATAGTGTTGCCATTAGAATCTAACCTTCTCTTTATGATATCATGTTTCTGCCAATTCACACAATTGACAACCTTACAACATGTTTGAAAGACCAAATTTTTTTCTAACCAGACGCATGGTATACTCTTCTGCAACCTCTCCGGCCAAATTCCTGACATACTCATGGCCCCACGATCCAATGTCACCCTCTGATCCAATCAACCTATAGTTTAAGCTTTCCTGAAAAAAGAGTATCGTATAACCAAGGATTAACAACACATAACTTTGTCAAATTCTACCAAGAACCACGAAATACAAATCTCGTAAGGCACATCATAAGAGGAAAACAAAAAGGAGAGTGAAGCTAATAGCAATAGGTAAGAAACTCCTACAACAATAGCAAGAACGCGTACCCTTTCACCTTCAGCAAACATGGTCAATGCCAGGACAGAAAGTATATCAGCCAACATTTTCTGCAAAAACAGAGAATGAGATCTTATAATCCATACTCAGAAGAAGGAGCAAGAAGGTGAAGATGAGATATAACTTAAAACGTTTGAAAGCGTACTTTGAGATCAGACTCCGCCATTGTTACATGAAATTCCTTGAGAGTTCCATAATGAGGACGGAGAAACTTGAGGGGATTTGGAAGCGATTGTTAATAGCATTCTCTAATTCTCGTATTAAATGAAAAATTACATGTGACAACAATCACAAACCTCTGTTTGTTTTTATCCCAAGTGCTAATTAAAGAAGATACTGCAGCAACCATCAAAGTGAGATCATGGCAAGCATCCGAAAGAAAGCCCTGTGATAAAAAAAAAAAAAACAACACACCATATGAGGAAGTCAGCAGGGAAAACAGAAGCAAGCAAAACAGGAAAAATAACAAATCTCCATACCAACTTAATCATAGAGCAAGTAACACAAACCTCACAATTCAGAGTGTCTTCTTATAACTTCCATTAGGATCACTGAAGATGTCTGTGTATGGTGGTTAGTATTAGTTAGTAAATCTGGAAATCCAAGTGAAAAGAAGCAAGAAAGAGAGAAGAACAGAGTTAACTACTTACCTTATGCAGTTTGCTTAAGTCTTCTTCTTCACTCTTCAATCTATCTCTCTGAGATAAATCAGACAACTCTCATTCCCCGCCTCCCTGTCAGCAAATAAAATCCCATGAGCAACGCCAAAGAACTTATCAGAAATCTCCATTTTCATTCAAGGTATAAGAGCTTGAAACTTACCTCGGAGAAAATATTACAATCCTTGAGGCGGCTGTTGCAACAAAAAAAAACATGCATACCAAAAGTTAGCTAGAGACAAGAAATAAGAAATAAGCAGATATATATAAGCAACGCCTCGTGGCTGCAAACTCACCCCACTCCATATTGCTGCTTGTTGTGATCCATCCTTTCCTTTGACAACATTACGACAAAGCTTGCTGCTCAGGAGTAATTCCAAAAGAAGACCTGCATCAAAGAGAGAGAGAGATCGCTAATTAGAAAGAAAGAAACAAACAAACAAAATCGTTAAAACAAACAGAGAAAACAAAGTGACAAGAATGAACTAAAACCTAGAAGATCTTAGTACCCTCCTCCTCAATCAAACCATCAGCGAGAGATCTTCTTAGTAGCATCCTCCTGAGTCACCATCAGCGAGAGATCTTAGTAGCAGTGAGAGATCTGCAAATAGAGAATAAGAAGAAGAACACATTAAATGCTAATTCGTAATTGTAATAGAAAAAGCTAAAGTGAAAACCCCTAAATGAACTCTAGAATTGTTATACCTCTAGCTACATGGTTAAACATGGTTAAAAGAGTACCTCGTCAAAGCTCATATCATTTGAAATTCATAGCTTCGTCTAAAAAACCAGGTGCACGACCTAAACGACGACCTCAATCCCGTGGTGGTGCTCTAACAGGAGCAAGAGCCTGTGGAGGATTCAGTCGCCTCCTTGAAGAATGTTGTTGTAGTTGTGCTTCCAGGCGGCTTCTCCCACCAGGGTTTGCTGCAATCTGTAATTTATATTCATTGGCATTAAAACAGTGGGTAAGATATTCAAAATGAGCCTAAAGCCAAGTGCAACTTTTGAAAAGAACTCATCAATGTTTGAGAATGTTTAGTGTCTCCTCTAAACACAGCAAATCGAAAGAACCAGATTACAAAAAGCCAACACATAAACATTGATCGACCCTCGGATGACGGTTCTCTACAAAACAATTGAGAATTAGATAAAGTTAACTAAAACAGGAAAAAGATAAGGAAAACTAAAGGAAAACAGTGACGAAGCATCCTTCCGACGATCTGTTGGTGAAGGCGGCCAGCTTTGAGATTTGCGAATGAAACGAAGGTGGAATCCATGTTATTCAAGAGTAAAGTAAGAGAGAAAGTACAATCTTAGAAGCATGAAATTGTAAGCGACAACATTATATAGGACTGAAACTTACGGCAATTGAAGAAAGCTTAGTGGGTGTTGAATCAAAAGAGAGATCATCGACCGGCATGAATGGCCATTAAACATAAACCGTTACTATGGAGAGAAGAAAGACAGGAGAGGCAGTGAAAGGGTGTGGGGTGGCGACCATTAATTTGTGATCGATGGTAAACTTAATTTAGAAGGGGAAAGACGGTTGAGGTCGCAAATCGGAGAATGGCGGAATGGAGGATAATGAGAGGTTAGACTTCTAGAGCAAACAAAATAAATGGACCTTTAACAGATAAGGTCCAAAAATAGAAGAAAAATGAAATTGGGTAATTTTCGGAATTAGGCCTCTTAAACATAAAGAGATGCTGACGTGGCTGCACAAGAAGAGAGGAAAATGTAACTTTATATATATAGATATGCAATATAAGTATATAACAATGTTTTCTCGATTATTCAATGATATATTCAGTCACTCTTCAAGACTACAAAATCATACTCTACGATTTTGTCGAGCCTCATTATCTAAGCTGCGTGAAAGTTATTTTGAAAGTACGATTATTGTTTTAGAATAGAAACCATTAAAGAACACTTCCAAAAAAAAAACTCAAGTCACAGCCACAACTAAAACTGCCAACAGGTCTTAGTTTTTATGTGAATGGTTAAAAAAAGGGAACAAGCCAGATAGTTAAAGCCATCTAGCTGAACTGAAATGTATCATAAGCCCACCCAAGCTGAGCCGTAAAGGCATTTACAATTTCAGTTGCAAACATGGGTACGAATGAGTCTGTTCTATGATTCTATCAAGCGGAAGCTATACTTCCAAGTGTACTAGACCTACAATCAATTCACAGTTCACCTTTCAGGTTCTCATGATACTAATGCTAACAACATATGGGCACAAAAATCTCACCCCCTAGTGAAAACTTCCAAAAGTTCATCAAGTGTATGGAACTTTTAGAAACCAAATCTGAATAAGATCGATTCAATTTTTTTTTAAAAAAAAATGTAAACTGGTTTATTGGTTGCTAAATTCATAAAACGGCTAGGCAAGATCTAATACATGAGTTTTTCATTCCATATAATAAGAAAAATCGTTCATCATTCAAAAACGTATGGAGCATTAAACATTTCCTATATATTAATAGAGAAGCACTCTCACACAAAAAGCTGATGTGTCGCACTCACGTAGCTTTTGTGTCTTTTTAATAAATGCATTTACATTTCATTACTATTTTACATAAATATGTCAATCAATGACATATATAAGGTAATGTTTTTTTAATTTCCCCTATATATTAATAGCGAAGCACTCTCACACAAAAAGCTGATGTGTCGCACTCATGTAGCTTCTGTGTCTTTTTTAATAAATGCATTTACATTTCATTACTATTTTACATAAATATGTCAATCAATAACATATATAAGGTAATGTTTTTTTAATTAGTTTTTAAAAATGAAAGATTTAATCAACAATTAAAATTCAGAAATGTATTCATATAAAATATTTAATTATTAGAAGTAAATTCTATTTCACTAACAATAAAAAAATTATTCATTTATTTACCAATTTTATTTAGTTTTCTCATTGCATTATTTAAACTTAGGATTAGTTTAAACTAAATTGATTAGTTTAAAAATTTATGTTTTATCTATTTAATAGCATAATGATGTTGATAATAATGAGAAACATGAATTTGATTTTAGAACCACAAAAAAACATCAAAACTCTCTACACCATCTTAAAATTCTTTTGCAAGTTCAAATATTTCACGGGTGAAACAAATATTACATAAAGTAAATGCAAATTTGAATAAACGAAAAAAAAAATTATTTACATATTTTGTTTTACACAAACGTATCTTAAATCTCAAATAATAATTTTACTCATAATATTTTCTTTAAATTGATTTATCCCGCATATAGTGCGGGTTGGTACCTAGTTAAACATATATTTGGCGATACAAGTTAAAACTTAAAATTTATCAACTTAAGTATACTATGAAGGACTAAATTAAATTCAAAGACGTTTCGTCAATGTAATTAATACGGTAACTTTATTTCTTCCCATATAAATAACCATCTGCTTTACTATCGTTTATCTATCAAAAATGTTGTTTTTCTTCTGGCAGCCGTATGCATTGTAGTCTCAGTAAATGTTCAACTACCACAGTTTCCAGCACCGTTTCCTTTTCCATTTCCATTTCAACCAATTCCAGGTGTGCCAGGATTACATGATATAACAAAATGTTGGTCAGTATTGATGGATATTCCTGGATGCGTTACAGAGATTGCTCAATCGATATTCACTGGAAAGTTCGGTAACATAGATCCTGCTTGTTGCGAAGCATTCTTGGATGCAGAAGCTAATTGCATGCCGAAAATTCCATTTAATCCGTTTTTTCCTCGTATGCTAAAAGAACAATGTTCAAGAACTGCTGGTGCTGGTGCAGCCCCTCCTACTCTAAAATAGACTTTAAATTTGTAATATGTCGTTTTTTAATTTTCTAAAATTTTATAATAATTTAGCTAATTTAACATGTTCAACTCCCAAAAAAAAAATACAACGATATTATAATAGTATTTGAGATGTTTATCTTTTTTTTAACCGTTGTTTAGTTATCCGTAGTCGACATGAATACACAAACTATTTTCTTTTGAAAACTATCGTAGAACCCAAACTTTGATCTCAAAAGTTTTACATTAATAATTTAGCTAATTCAACATGTTCAAATCCCAAAAAAAAAATCAACATATAATAATAGCATTTGAGAAGTTTTATCTTTTTTTTTCTAACCGTTGTTTAGTTATCCTTTAGTTGACATGAATAACATCGTTCAAGTGCTCATCAAACATGGAATCCATTATAAATTTTATCTTGCAATGATTCAGAATTTGGAAGTGTTTTCATAAATCCTTTAAATATGTCGTAACACCATATATGTGACCGGTTTATAACTTTATGGTAAAGCTTCAAGCGATATTACATGCTTTCTAGTTTCTACCGGGAAAAAAAATAATTATTTTCAATGAGCTTGTTTTTTTTTCTTAACAGCTTTCTTTCATTCAATTATGACGAAGAAATGTAATCCTCATGGAGGAAAGTTACAATACATGATGGTACAAGATAATGAGAAACATTTGGATCAGTATTATTGATAAGAGTTTTTGCTAAAAAATCAGCTGCCTTGTTATTGTTCCTGCTTGTCCATTGGATTCTTGCCTCTTTGAATTTTTCCTTCCAAAAGTGGACTTCCCGTACCCAGTTATGCACTCTGAAGTTCTTTGTTACACCATTTGCTAGTTTCGCCACCATTTCATTATAACCTTCAAAGATAACATGTAGATATCCTTTAAGCCACATTTGTCGCATAGCTGTTGTCAGACTATGTAGTTCTGCTTCCAAAACTGTGTGAACAGTTCCTTGTCTGGTTTGTCCTGCTGTCAAGTAAAATCCTTTATCATCTCGAGCAATCCAGGCTGATTGACCATTTTGTCCATCATGAATGAATTTGCAGTCATAATTGCATTTGACAAAACCATTTGCTGGTCGTTTCCACTTTGATCTCCTTGCTGATCCACGTTGATCTGTTTCTTTTCGCTGTTCTGTTAGTAGTACCTCTGCCTAATTGTCTATCCATTCTCTAGTTTCATCTGCAGCCAAACATGTCTTTTTGCCAGGTAATGACTTTATTTTGAAAGATGAAAAGATTTCTGCTTCTCCATATTCTCCATAGCATCCATAAAGGAAAGTGCCTCTCGAACATTGTAAGTGACTGATCATTGTAACAGTCAATAATAGCTTGAAGCTTCATCTCAAATGAAGTGATAGGAGAGCATAATATCTGATTCAAGTATCTATTTCGTCGCCATAGCTCTTGTGCGTAGTTACAGTCAAAAAATAGATGTGCTGGAGTTTCGTCACCCTGATGACAGCGTTGACATAGTGATGAGGTTGTGATTCGTCATTGTATAAGTATTGAACCAATAGGTAAGGCGTGTGATATCATTCTCCAAAGGAAATGTTGAATCTTCGAGGCTGTGTGAATCTTCCAAATTGCTCTTTTTAAAACTGGGGAACCAGGGATTTCTCTTACCCTGTTGTTTGCAGGTGGGAGGTTACATGCTAACCAGTATCCTAATTTCACCATGTAGAACCCTGAATCAATATAGTGCCACCCCAGTAGATCTGAGCAGTCTGTAGGACCTAGTTTCACCTGTTGTATCAACAATTTATCTTCCTCCTCAAATAGTTCTTCTATTAACTCCATGTTCCATCTATATGGTTGTTCATTAATCATAAGCTCACTGACATATTTCAAATCTGTTTCAATACCTTCCTTACACCTTGGTGGCCGTGGTGGGTTTGTTGGTAACCAAGGGTCTGCCAAGATACTTGTAATCTGACCATTGCCAATCAAAAATCTCATCCCTTTCTTTAACAAATCACGACCTTCTAGTAGCGACTTCCATATGAAATATGACTTATTACCATTCCCAGCATTAAATATATTTGAATCAGGAAAGTACCTTGCTTTTAAAAATCTGGCTACTAGACTCGATGGAGCTTGTAATATTCGCCATATTTGTTTTCCTAACAAGGCCAAGTTGAAGTTCTCCAGGTCCCTAAATCCAAGACCTTCATTCTGCTTTGATACACTAAGTCTATCCCAGGAAAACCAATGCATTGATCGTTGTCCTCCTTTCTTACTCCACCAAAACTTTGCTAATGCACTGTTTATTTCCTCATAAACTCCTTTTGGTAGCTTGAATACATTCATAGTGTAGACTGGCATCGCCATTGCGACTGTTTTTAGCAAAATTTCTTTTCCAGCTGATGATAGGTATCTGTGTGACCAACCATTCGTTCTTTGTTTAACCTGCTCCACCACATAATTGAATACATCTTTTTTCTTCCTCCCGATTTGCTCTGCTAGTCCTAGATACTTACCACATCCTCCATCATTGTGGATATTCAATATTCTTCGAAGTTTTGTCTTGATGTGCTGTTTAACCCTTGATCCGAAGGTGATTGCTGATTTGTTGAGATTGACTGCTTGCCCTGAGACTCGTTCATAATCGGATAGGATTTTCATTATAGCTGAGCAGGATTTTGTGTGTGCATGACAAAAGAACAAAGCATCATCAGCTAAAAGTAGATGATTGATCTTAGGTCTTGTAGTGCTGATCTTCATTCCTTTCAGCTTATTCTCTTGTTCAGCTTTTTGGAGCAGATGACTTAGTACCTCAGCACACAGGATAAATATATATGGAGACAATGGGTCTCCTTGTATGAGGCCTCGTTCTGGAGTTATTAGTCCATGTGGAACACCATTAATCAGAACCGATAGTTGTACTGACTCCACACATTGCATTAACCAATTGATCCATGTGTTTCCAAATCCCATATGTTGCATCGTATTGCATATAAATTGCCACTCCATGCGATCATAAGCTTTTGAAATATCAGTCTTTACCGTCATATAAGAGTTAGCCCATCTTTTTCTTTTCTTCAATGAGGGAAGCATCTCATGAGCAATGATCACATTATCCATAATGTTTCTCCCAGGGATGAAGGCTGCTTGAGTCTCTGAGATGATCGAGTCTAGGTGTATCTTCAGTCCGTTGACCAATATCTTTGAAATAAAAAATAGCTTACATTGCAGAGAGCAATGGGCCTAAAATCACTCATAGAATTTGGTATATTGATTTTTGGAATTAAGCAGAGGTTAGTATGATTCATCATACCTCGCAAAGAGCCGTCTTCAAAGAAATATTTGACCTCTGCAATTATTTCATCTTTTATGTCTGGCCAGAATTGTTGATAGAAAGCGCCTGTAATACCGTTTGGCCCTGGAGCTTTATGTGGACCAATGTCGAATACAGCTCTTTTGATTTCATCCTCTGTTACTGCTCTCTGAAGGTCTGTGTTCATCTCTGCAGTTACTTTCGGTATGAATCCTGAAAATACATCCGTGTAATTACGATCAATATCTCTCGTTGATCGGAATAGTTCCTTAAAGTAATCTGCTGCAACTGTTCCAATATTATCATCACCACTATAAATGAAACCAATTTCATCCTCTATTGCA
This sequence comes from Camelina hispida, assembly GCA_023657505.1. Classification (NCBI taxonomy): domain Eukaryota; kingdom Viridiplantae; phylum Streptophyta; class Magnoliopsida; order Brassicales; family Brassicaceae; genus Camelina; species Camelina hispida. Next base: position 27,618,289 of record CP094634.1, on the reverse strand, counting down.
GTCAACCGGTTTCTTGCAATCCTCTGTTTTGCTGAAGCATAGAAAAATTTTGTGTGTCGATCTCCCAACTTTATCCAACTAATTCGACTCTTAATCCTCCAGTAATGTTCCTCCTCACCATAAGCAATATTCAACTCTGATTTGATACTATTAATCTCATTGGTAGGTAGCCCAGAAGTGATAGCATGATCTAGTTTTTGTTTCAGAATCCTGATTCTAACCGAAGCATTTAGGCGATTCTCTCTTTTCCATTTAGCCATATGACGTCTGCTAGTCTTTACCCTTTCACATAGATTAACTGAATGTCCATCTGATTTCCAAGCTTCCACTATCTTGTTCCTGAACCCCTCTCTCTGAAACATTCTGCTGTCATACTGGAAGGTATTTGGTCGTTGAGTCAACAAAGGACATATACTGGCTATCATGGGCCGATGATCAGAACCTTCAAAGGGTAAATATTCAACTTGGGCTGATGGAAAGATAGCTAACCATTCACTGTTTGCCATAGCTCGATCCAAACAGCACCAGACTTCATGAGTGTATCTCTTTCCATACCATGAGAATCTATTTCCTTTAGCTTTTAGATCATGGAAGTCACAAGTGCTTATCATGTGTCGGAAAGGTGCAAAAGATCTCTCTGATCTTTGAGGTCCTCCTTGCTTCTCTGCATTACTCTTTTATGTCATTAAAGTCTCCTATCAAAAAACATGGTTCAGATCTTATAGCACACAAATCTTCTAACTGTTCCCAAAGAAAATGTCTCATACTTGGTTCTGGATACCCATACACAAACGAACAATAGAAAGAGATTCCATTGAATGCAATGAGCGTATCTACAAGATTTGCAGAAAGGGAAATAACTGAAACACTAACAGAGTTCTTCCACAAGATCGCAATTCCACCACTCATACCTTGTGGTGGAACTGTTACAAAGCTATGGTAACCTAAATCATCAGCAACCTCTTTAATTTTGTTGTCACCTTGCTTTGTTTCTAGTAGGTATATCATGTCCGGGAGATACTGGCGATGTATCTCCTTAAGGCGTCAAACTGTAGGGTCTACGCCCAGACCCTGACAGTTCCAGCAGGCTGTAATCATGGAGGTTGTGGTGGTTTAGGGCCCACCGCGCCTCTACACTTGGTGTTCTCCCTGTGAGAACCACTTCCTTGCCCCTCTTCAGTGATATCCTTGCTGCCAGATGTGTTACCTGCAGACTGTTCCAAATACTGCTCAAGCTTCCTCTTACCCTTGTCTTTACCTCTGATTCCCTGAGTAGTCATTTGTGCATCCATAACCTCTGATCTTGGGGTAATCCTAAGACTCTCTTGCTCTGCTCGATTACTGTTTGTGTGTGCATTATCTTCCTCCCAATCTGTGGTTCCAGCCAAAGCATCGTGATTCGGATCAATGTCCTCAAGTTCATCCTCTTCCTCAATGATAAGTTGAACGTTATTTAACCCAATCTCCTCTGCAGCATCAGCCTCCAGATCTTCAGCAATTTCTCTGATCACCACTCCTTGATTTGCAGGTCCCATAAAAGGAGGGTCTACATCGTCATCATCATCAGAATCAATCAGCCCTTCACCACCACCATTCTGGATGAGACATGCGCCTGAGTCGTGCGTAAGCATACCGCAGACTTCAAAAAACCCTCGCAACCTTTCATAACGAAAGTGGATCAACGTGTTGACACCCGCTTGAAGTTGAAAGTACGTAGTGGATGCTCAATGTTCCAGTTTATACGAACTCGTACAAACTCTACTCTTGCCGCTGCCTCAACATCGTATTCTACTTCCATTAGATTCCCTAATGCTCGTCCCACAATGGCAATGACTTTCCGGTTGAGGAACTGGAATGGGATCCCACGAATTAGAACCCAAAAAGGAATAAATGGGATCAAAGGTGGATTTTGGAGAGGCGTCCAGCGTTGGAGGATTAACATGCGATCGTTAAATGCCCAAGGGCCCCTTCATATCACAGTGTCAATGGATTCTTCAGTGGGGAATATGAACTAGAATTGATTGTTCGGCATAATTCTCCCATGAACTAGCCCAGTTTGCCCCCAAACGTGTGGCATTGAGGCAATGATGGATCGAAGATTCTGACATCGTGGCATCACCGGACGTCCCAACAGAATAAATCGGTTCTCATCAACAACCCTGGCCACCACCGCTGCCGGAATTTCAATTGGTGCCTCATCAACCCCCAGATTGATGTCTTGTACCGCTCGCCTAAGATTATCGGCCATTTGTAATCGAATTTGGTAGTAGCGAAATGGAAATAGTAAGGTTGGCTTAATTGCTCGACTAGGGATTGCAAAAGCATGAGCATGACTGCGTTTATATAGAGAGTCTCTTATAACCGCTAAAATCACATCACACTGGATTCGGGAGTTCAGTGTGAAAATAACCGCCGGAGTGATGGATGGGTAACTAGCCATAACACTGAAATATTCGCGACAAACCGTCGCCCAAAGATCGTGAAAGAAGGATAAAAGTAACTGCCAAAAAATCGCCTTTTTCGTCGCCTTCTCTCTCATCGTTTTTCTACTCATTTTCAATGAGCTTGTTATAGAAAAAAAACATGCAACATTGTTGTTCGTATTTCACACATGTCGAAAGTACACAAACTATTTTCTCTTGAAAACTATCATAGAACCCAAACTTTAATCTCTAATTAGATGTTTCTGATACCATTGTTGTAGTGCTTCCTTTTTAAAAAATTTAATTAATTTGATTCGGTTTTAGATTAGGTTTACTTTAGTTTACTGCTTTGTTAGTTAGTTACAAGTATTTTTTGTAGGTAATTAGATGCAAATTCTTATTCTATGGAGAAATATATTTTGAACTATTGGATTAAAAGAGATATACATGTTAAAAAGTACATTTTCGGAAACATCTAACTCGAGTCAAAGTTTGAGCTCTATATGACTTGATAACGTAGTGTTCTGAGAGAAAGAGATCGTCAACCCCAATTTTGACTTACTATTGTTGGACGAAAATGTACACTGTTTTAAAACTTTCAAAATTAAAAATAAGAAAAAAAAGACATAAAGACAGGAAGTGACCTTAGTGCAGTGGCAGGAGGTAAGTTCATTTGTAGAAGGCACCATCACACCAGGGATCGAGTCCTGCTTTCTACAAATGTAGGAATTTGGCTAATGGGTCGGCCAGTTGTGGCCCAATGGTTGACAAAAAAAACAAAAAAAAAAACATAAAGTCATGTTAGAATTAAACCAACACCCTTTATCTTCTACTAGATTTATAATTTTTTTGTTATTAGTGTGAACTGTTGAATATAAATATAGTTATTCAATATTAAAAATATAAATCTATATAGATGCCAAATTTATTTTATTAAGCGATATCTAACTTATCTATTTTTAAATATTTATTCACAATTAATTTTTATTTTATTTTATTTTACAGTATATACTCGTTATCTCTTGCATCTACTCTCTTTTTGCATTATATTATCTCGCTTATAATATATTCATTGTGAAGACACATCATAACTATTTTTCATCTTTTTTCACTTTCCAATACTCATTTATTTTATTGGTTGAGTGATCATTACTTACTAACGTAGACGTAAATTCTTTTTCAAGAATATACCCACCCTTTATCGTAAAGTTCCTTTGACAGTGTTTTACTAAATGTAAATTTTGCTTCCTAGTAATGAATCTCACAATTGGACTCGTTTTTATCCATAAACATCAAATATTACATTTTATCTTAACTGTTTTGACAAAGAAAAATTATGTTCACATGTATAATTTTTTCTACTTTAAAATATGTATAGTCTACTATGTTCTATATAGTGATCTTTTATTTTGATTCTCCTAAATCTACAGACTCATAAGATTACTCTAATTTTAAAATTTATGTATTTATCCATAAATAGAATTCTTTTAAAATTTTAGTAAAAATTCTACAATTTACCAGTACTATTATAATTGTTTTTATTAGAAATAGCTTTCCCAAATTTTTTCTTAGTATTTTTCACTATTTTTTTGGTGTGTGTGATGTTCAGAAAAAATTATCTTTAATATGTTTTATTTCAAGTAAACTTATACATTTCTCATAAATATATACATTTTTTTAATTTTTGAGCACTGTGAAGATGGGAATAGAACGGCTAGCCCTTTATTAGATGTATCATACACTATATATACAAGCGTGAGAGACCTAGGTATTAGACAAATAAGGAAAACCTAAGACAATACAATATTTACAAATTCATCCCTTAATACTCCCCCTCAAGTTGGCGCATGTAAATCACAGATGCCCAACTTGCGAGACAGGTACTCGAACGCTGGAGAGCCAAGAGCCTTAGTGAAAATATCTGCAAGCTGTTGAGTAGTATGAACGTAGACTGTTTTGATCAAGCCATTCTGGATCTCATCGCGGATGTAATGACAATCACGTTCAATGTGTTTGGTACGCTCGTGAAAGACAGGATTCGCAGCAATGTGGAGAGCCGCCTGGTTGTCACAATGTAAACGAATGGAGTCGGTCAACGAGACACCAAATTTAGATAGAAGACTGGAAACCCATTTGAGCTCCGAGGTGGTGAAAGACATTGCTCGGTATTCCGCCTCCGCTGAAGATTGAGATACAACTCCTTGCTTTTTAGTCTTCCAAGCGATGGGGGAACCACCCAACAAAACAACATATCCTGAGAGAGACCGACGAGATATTGGACAAGTCGAAAAATCAGAGTCACAATATGCAGAAATATGCAAGTCACCATTAGCAGTAAACAAGATCCCTTGTCCAGGACTGTTCTTAAGATAACGAACAACACGCAATGCAGCCCACCAATGTTTCAGCCTAAAAACTGAGCAAGAACGTGTACAACGTACATAAGCTCTGGCCTTGTAATTGTTAAATATACCAATCTCCCAACCAAACGCCGATACCGTTCCGGCGTGTCAAAATACCTCCTGTATCTTCTTCAAGTTTGTGATTTTGAAGCATAGGTGTACAAACCGGCCTCCCTCCTAATAAACCGCACTCGTTAATAATATCTAAGGCATATTTACGCTGAGATAAGTAAATGCCTCGAGAAGACCTTGCTACCTCAATGCCCAAAAAATATTTAAGTGGACCCAAATCTTTCATGTGAAAGCAGTGGCTCAAATACTGCTTATTACGAACAACTTCGTCTTCATCATTACCCCCGATGAGCAAATCATCCACATAAACAATCACATAAAGACATATTTTTCCCCGATTCAAAGCAAAGAGAGAGTAGTCCGAATAAGATTGGACGAAGCCATACCCGAGCAGTGTTTGGGTGAGCTTAGGGAACCAACAGCGGGGAGCCTGTGTCAAACCATACAAAGACTTCTTCAACTTACACACTTTGTTCGGCCCCAATGCTTTGAAACCTGGTTAATTTAACAACCGGCGCAAAAGTCTCCTGATAATCCTTCCCCTCTTTTTGACAATTACCCATCACTACCAAACGTGCTTTATGTCGTTCAATCGTACCATCCAAATTATATTTGATCTTAAACACAAACCTACAGCCAATAGCGACTTTCCCGTCGAGTAGATCAACAATGTCCCATGTGTGAAGTTTCTCCAAAGCATCGACTTCAAACTTTACTGCATCACGCCATACTTGAAATTTAATAGCCTCATTGTAAGACTCAGGCTCATACCCAGCTGTAATCGCTGCAAGAAAAGCAGCATGGTGTGTAGAAAAACGTTCACAAGTAACGTAGTGAGCAATAGGGTAGGTGACCGTACCTTTGTTCGAAGATGTGTGTGGGGCGGTCGAGTGTGAGGGGTCTTGTTCATGTGTCATAGAGTGACCAGATGTCACCACAAAATCTTTCAATCTCGTCGAGGGCTTTTTTTGCCTATGTCCACGACCCAAGTGTTCGTGTGCAACAGGATGGTCTTGTGCAACAACTGGTAAAGCGGGCTGAACAGGCGGTTCTGGTTTGGGAGTCCTACCACACTCAACGATACTCCCCCTGTCTTCTACTGTCGCTGGTATCTCTGTGTCGTTAGAGGTGAGATTCATGAAACCATCATCATGGTACACCGCAGGATCATGTTGCAACACCACGTGGTCACTATCATCGGACTTGAACTGTGCAAATGGAAAAACCGTCTTGTGAAAATGCACATCCCGAGATACAAAGAACTCGTGCGTGTCCAAGTTGTACATCGTCCATCCTTTTTTCCATAGGGGTAGCCCATAAACACACATTTTCGACTTCGCTCCCCAAATTTATCATTGTCACGGGAGATCGTACGAGCATAACCCAAACAGCCAAAAACTTTCAAACTATCAAACGAGGGAGCCTTGCGATACAAGATTTCATAAGGAGTTTTACCTTCCAGCAATGGTGTAGGTGTCCGATTGATCAAATGACACGCTGCAAGAACAAATTCTCCCCAAAATTTCACCGGTAAATCAGCTTGAAACATTAACGAACGAGCGACATTACGGATGTGTCTATGCTTGCGTTCCACGCGAGAGTTGTGTTGCGGAGTATAGACACATGAGGTTTGATGCAAGATCCCTTCTTGCTCGAAATAACGTTTCATACAAGTGAATTTCGTTCCATTATCAGATCGTACAACACGGACCTTCTTGTCAAACTGCCGAGAAATCATGGTGCAAAATTTTTGTAAACATTCGGACACTTCCCTCTTTTCAAGCAACAAGTAAACCCAAACTGCTCGCGAATGATCATCTATGATAGTAAGAAAATATACTGCTCCTGAGGTAGACGGAGTACGATAAGCTCCCAAAACATCACAATGAATCAAATCAAAAATACTGGCTGCTTTATTATTACTTTCTGAAAAAGAATCCCGAGTTTGTTTTGCTCGATAACAAATATCACATCCTCCGTCTATCACATCGGATTTAGGTAAATCAAAAGCACTAGATAAAAAAGATAAACACGTTCAAAAGGATGCCCCAAAGGTCGATGCCACAAAGTACGTTGATCACTGCTCGTCACATTGTTTGCTTGACCACCAACGATGCCTCTAAACTTGTAGACCCCATCACACTCTTCACCCGCACCAATCATCTTCGAAGTACGGTCCTGCAAAACACAAAGTTCTTCAGTAAAGGTGGCTGAACCCTTAGTTGTTTTAAGCAATTTTGCCACAGAAATTAGTGAACATGTCAAGTCTGGAGAAAACAAAACGCCATTCAGCCAAACATCTCCACCTAAACACATTCGTCCATGTTTCTCAGCCAACGCACGATCTCCATCAGGAAGACGTATGGAGCAAGGTGGTATAGCTGTAACGTTACTCAATAAATCCAGATTGGAAGTCATATGGTGCGAGGCACCGGTATCAATGATCATATCTGTCTTACCAGAAAGTTTCGAAAATGAGTCCCCAGATTTTGGTTTGGTGAGCAAACCAACCAATGCAGTCCACTGGTCATCGCTTAGGTGAGGTAGAGAAGCCCTATCAAATCCTCCTTCACGCTGTGGTGCCGCAGCCGAGTGTGCAACAGGGTGAACCTGAGCCGAGTTCGCAGAGCCAACGGTGTCATGTGACGTCTGAGCCACGTTCGCTCTAGCAAAGCTCGATCCTCGTCCCCGACCAGTGCTGCCAGCAATTCCTCCACCGCGACCAAAACGACCACGGCCTCCTCCTCTACTCACACCACCTTGACTATCTCCAAAATTTCTTCCACGTTCACCCCACCACTCTAGGTATCCTTTGATCTGAAAACAATCCCCAATATCATGTCTGTATTTGCCACAATGAGTGCAAGTTGTGTCTTTTTCTCGATATTGAAACACCCCAGGCCTCCCTTGGTTCGCAGCTTGAACCGCAAAACCAACAGCTTCAGATCGTTCTTCCTTTTCACGTGTAATACTTTGTTGTCGTTCGTCTCTCACCACCCGTTGATACACTTGGGACAATTTCAACATTGGCAACATATTGGTCAAAGTGGAACGAATTCCACCAAATCGCACATCATCAAAACCCATCAAAAACTGATGAGTACGTTCCTCATCTATATCTTGTTCAAGCTGAGCTGCGAGTTCCCCGCATGAACATGATCTCAAAGGCTTATAAACAGCCAATTCATCCCACATCTTCTTAAGATTTCCAAAGTACATCATCACACTATCTCCTTTTTGCTTGCAGTTGGCCAAGTCTGACTTCAACTCATGCACCCCTTGGTCCATTCCCAACCGAGAACTGCAGCTTCAAATCCTCCCACAATATGTGTGCATCATCAACCATCGATATTGTCGTTCTCAACGTTGGCTCTACGGTGTTCATGAGCCACGCCACAATCATTGAATTAACAACCTTCCACTGTTCGATCTCATCCGCCGTTGCTGGTTTCGCCAAGGTTCCATCAATGAAACCCAACTTTCGCTTTATCCGCAAGGCATTCCGCACATGCTTAGACCAATCTTCATAGTTATCTCCTTTCAATTGTACCGTCGTAATCAAGCTTCCTGGTCCTTCCGATGGATGCAAGTACAGCGGCGAGGATGTCGGAGTCTCTTGCACCTTCACGATCTCTTTACCCTTTCCTTCATTCGTCGATGTCATGATTTCTCTTCTCTCTTTTTTTTTTTCTTTTTTTCTTTTGGATCTAGTCTCGCTCTGATACCATGTGAAGATGGGAATAGAACGGCTTGCCCTTTATTAGATGTATCATACAGTATATATACAAGCGTGAGAGACCTAGGTATTAGACAAATAAGGAAAACCTAAGACAATACAATATTTACAAATCCATCCCTTAATAAGCACTTGATTAATATTTTCTCCTTTTTTAGATATACCTTTGTTTAACAAGTTTCACCATTTTTCAATTTTGAAACTGATAAAGAACATATATCACTCAAACTATTTTAATTATTTATATTATTTAGAATTCAAAATATAATAATATGCACCAATTCTTTCTGGTTTTAATCGGTAACATGAATTTATAATTTAACACTAACAAACATAGTCTCAAGTTTTAAATACATATAAATATGTTATTAATTATATTATACTATAATTAAAAATAATAATATACCTCAACCTTTTAAAGATGAATTTATAATGTAACACCAAGAATTGAATACTCTCTTGATTTAAAAACCTTTAAATTTATGTGTTTGTTTTTAAAAAAAAACTTTTATTTTCTTTATCCTAATAATTGAAACTTTTGAAAGTAATTGTTGTTCCATTGAATATATGATAGCTTTATTTTTCCCCTATTTTTATTCATTTACAAATATTTACACAATTACTATATGTTATGATAGAAAAATCTAATTTTATATTTATGTAATCTCCATTCATGTATTAATTTGATATTTTTTTTGGTTGTATTCTTTTTTTTTATTGTTTTTAGTTTATATTTTAGTTTAAATTATTTTAATGAGGTGGAGGAAAGAGAATGATAAAAATAAAATATATATATATATATATATATATATGTTTTCTTGTTACATTTCCTTGTAAATGTATCATTTAATTTATTTTGATTATTTCTTAGAAGAAACTCTCTCGGGAACCATTATGAAAGCACCAGTTGTGAACATTTTTTCGGACGCTGATAGCCAATAATTCTCTAGTATCTCTTTTATTCTCTCATCTTTTTAGTTTCATATCTTTAGTTAGCTCTAACAGTTTTACATGGCTTTTTATGTCATTTTTAATTTGTCCCGAATCTTTGTTTAATCTAATAGAGAGCATGGAGGTGTTTTCCTTGAGCCACCTTCTTTGATATCCTTTGCTCACTATTCTGGCCTAGAAGACGATAAAATATCATGATATTATGAGCCTTATCCTTTGATACAGATCTAGTAATAGGACCGTCGTTAGTTAGCTAGAAAACAGAGGAACACCTAAAAAACAGAGGGACGTAAACTTATGGTTCCTTTAACCCAAGTCTTTTGCTTAGAGAACTAGGTTAATGTTGGAAGGTGCTTTCTTATTGATCATTGAGTCTCCTTATATAGGAAAACCCTTACAACCGACTTATGCTAAAATAAGTAAAAATACCAAAACCTTAGTTCAATAATAAAAAGTAATAGCAATCTAATCTAAATAACCGACTAAGAAGAGGCTTTGGGCTTCCTCTTATGATACGTAATGCTATATCTCGTATCATTACTCCCCTCTTCGACTAAGAGCTTGTCCTCAAGCTCCAACTCTGGATACGCTTCTAAGAGCTTGTCTGCATCTTCCCAAGTCGATTCATCCTCTGCATCTTTGGTCCATTTGACCAACACTTGTTTCTTGCCTCCTCGCATTCTTGCTTTCAACAGTGTTAGTGGTTTCTCTGGCACCAATCGACCCTGTAGAACTGGCGGTAAAGTTGGCTCTTCTTGAGAGCGAGATCCCTTACGACCCTTAAGTAGGGAAACATGAAACACAAGATGTATCTTGCAGCCGTCTGGAAGACGTAGATGATATGAAACTGCACAAACCCTATCCAATATCTCAAATGGTCCATAAACCTTGTAAAGAGGACAGCAAATCACTCAAACCGCTTGGAAACGCGCCAAGCAAACGCTTTTATTCAAACTTATAAAAAACTCCCTTTTACAAGTTATGAATCTAAGCCTACTCTCTTGTCTATCTATCACAACATCCTGTGTAGATCTAAAAAAGTAAAATGAACACACTCACCTTCAAAGCCTTTTTTTCGATTGCTTGAAGGTTTACAAAACTCACAAACTTTTCCCCACGAGTGCTAACTCTTTTTGCGGCTAGCCCTCGTCCCTTTAAACCTTACACAAACGATCTCTAACCTAGATCTTTGTGAATCCCTAACTAAAAGAAAATATTCTTTATCCTAAGAAATATCCTCCTTTAATCTCTCGATCAAATATACTCTCAATATCCTCGTGTATATCTTGATCTTCTTCTTCCTTCCTTCTCACATTCCCTGTCACGACATCCCATAAACTTCCTCCACGTCAGCTCATCTGCCACATCAGCATATCAGCACTCTGAGACACTTCGCAAGCTCCTGTCACCTTCAGAGCTCTGATGCACTTTCAAAACTTAGGCGACAGTTTTGTAAAAGCTTTCTTGGATAAAGTCAACTGCCGATAGGGCTGGAGCTTGAGCCACACCCAGTCGCCGATTTTAAATTCCACAAACCTATGATTTTTATCATATGCAAGCTTCATTCGTTGTTGAGCCTCTAGAAGCTGTTCTCGAGCTGTGATAAAAAACTCATCTCGCTCTTCCAACGCGACATCCAATGCTTCAACCTTAGTACTTCCTCCCACATAATCCAGCAGCCTAGGCGGCTCCCATACACCACTTGAAATGGTCTTGCCTTAAGACCAGAATGAAAGGACGTGTTGTAACAATACTCCACCCAGGGCAACCAGCCCAACCACTGTGTTGGGTTATCTCCCGTTAAACACCGTATATACATTTCCAGCGTTCAGTTAACGACTTCAGTTTGCCCATCTGTCTGAGGTTGGTAAGCTGTAGTGAAACATAAGTCTGTCCCCACCAATCGAAACAACTCCCGCCAAAACAAACTTCAAAATATATTGTCTCGATCCGTAACTATGGTCTCAAGAATGCCATGTAAACAAAAAATATCTCAGAAGAATGCTTGAGCGACTGAACCGGCTGTGTAAGGATGGCTTAAAGAAATGAAGTGAGCATACTTAGAAAAACGATCCATCACGACTATAATCACCGTTCCCTGATACTTTCGGCAAAGCCTCAACAAAGTCCATTGATATGACGGACCAAATTTGAGTTGGGACCGGAAGTGGTTAGAGCAAACCACCAGGTTGTAATGTTTCCCACTTGTTCTTCTGGCAGACCTGGCATTCCCTAACAAATTCTTGAACCGCCTTCTTCCAGCCCTTCCAATAGAAATCCTGACGTATCCGCTCCATTGTTTTCTGTACTCCTTCATGGCCAAAGTTGTGAAATGGAGGTTTTTGAAAAATATTAGTCCATCAAAAACCTCCCAATCGTGAGACATCTCTCCACGAATTATCTTATCTCGTACTTTCGCCATGTTGATTTTTTTTTCTACTTCAGCACGTAACCTTGCAAAAATTCATGTATTAGAGCCTCGTAACACATACAATACACATTCTCCCTCCTCTTCTTCTTCATTACAACGTGACAAAGAGTCTGCCACCCCATTAGACTTGCCCGAACGAAATTCAACAGTAAAATTAAATCCTAAAAACTTGCTGATCCAATGTATTTGTGGAGACGTGGAAAGCCGTTGTTCCAATATAAATTTCAAACTATAATGATCAGTCCAAATTAAGAATTGACGACCCCATAAATACGGCCTTCAATGCAACACAACCTTTGCTAATCCAATGAGCTCGTTTTCATAAGCTGCAAGCTTGTGGTGTCGTTCTGCAAGTTTCCTACTAAAGAATGCTATTGGATGTTCCTTTTGGTGAAGAACTGCTCCAATCTCACTACATGAAGCATCACACTCGACAGTAAACTCTTGAGAGAAAACTGGTAGTGCCAAAACCGAAGCCTCAGACAATGCTCTCTTGAGAGTTGTAAATGCTGCTTCAGCCTCGTCATTCCACAAAAACCCTGTTTTCTTCAAAACACTCATTAATGGAGCTGCGAGAATGCCATAATCCCATATAAACTTGCGATAATAGCCAGATAACCCTAAAAATCCATGAACAGCACGTGAAGACATGGGTCTCGGCCAATCTCTTATCGCTGATACCTTCGACTCATCCACCTTTACTCCAGCACGGGAAATAACATGTCCAAGATATCCCACTTCCTCCTTTCCAAAAAACCAATTGGAATGTTTTAAAAAGAGCTTATGAGCGCGTAAAAGTTCAAAAACCATCCTCATGTGAAGCAGATGTTCTTCCCATGTCGAGCTGTAGACTAGAGTATCATCAAAAAAAACGAGAACAAATTTCCAGAGTATGCCTTGGAACACCGAATTCATGAGACTTTGAAACGTTGATGGTACGTTTGCAAGGCCAAATGGCATAACTAGAAACTCATAATGACCATGGTGAGTTCGAAAAGCCGTTTTCTCAATGTCTTCGTCAAACATTTCACTTGGTGATAACCTGAGGTTAGATCAAGCTTAGTAAAGTAACGCACCGCGTGCAACTCATCTAAAAGCTCATCCACTACTGGAATTGGAAATTTGTCTTTAACTGTCACCTTATTAAGTTCTCTGAAATCAATGCAAAATCTCCATGTATTATCCGCTTTTTTTACCAACAAAATCAGAGAGGAGAATGGTGAAGAACTTGGGCGTATGACCCCATTTCGAAGCATTTCAGCACACTGTCTCTCAATCTCATTTTTCAATAAATGTGGGTAACGATAAGGTCTCACTGCCACCAGACCTACTCCGCCTATCAATCGAATCCTGTGATCAAAAGCTCTCTGCGTAGGTAGTCCTGTTGGCTTATCAAACAATTCTTCAAATTCAAACAGTACTCCATCAAGCAATGTTGGGGTAGTTTGCGTTGTCTATGCGTGTACCACAGACTCTCTACACGGCCTTTGAGAAACAGATGCAGATTCACTCTCCCTCATTGTTGTAAAAATCTCTTCGTCCTCTCCCATCCATTTCTCCATAGGACCATTGCTACTGATTGTATTAAGAGTTGCTCCCTTATCTTCCCTAACATCAGCTTCCCCATGCTATTTAACCAATGTATCTTCGCGGACAAACTTGATAGTCCTTGTCAGACCGTCCCAAATAACTCGACCGAGAGCGTTTAACCACCGTATTCCGAGGACTACGTCAACCCCGCTTAATGGAATTGCAAAGCAATCTGTGATAAACTGATGTCCTTGCACCATTATTGTAAGTCCTTTACATAATCCATCCACATGACACTTCCCACCATCGGCCAAGGCTACGACCCTTCCAGGCTTCCGTATCATTGGAATACCCAATTTTTCAGCCACACTACTTTTAATGAAGTTGTGAGTGCTGCCTGTGTCAAATAAAATACATCCTGTTGCACCTGCAATATCTGCGCTGACTTGAAACGTACTTTCAGTTTATTCCCCTTACATGGCATTTATAGAAAGCTTCAAATCTTCTTCTTCTAAAAAATCATCTGCTTGGCCTTCCCCCATCCCTTACTAGCTCTATGTGGAATAAAACTGATTGAAATTTGTGTCCTGGTGCATAAAGCTCGTCACAGTTGAAAGAAAGAACTTTTGTCTTTCTCTCCGCCATTTCCAAAAGTGTAAGTTTCTTTCAAAACTGTTTTGGCGAACTGGTTTTGACCGAAGTGTGCTCTGTTCCTTTTTCAATCTGATGCACTTGACTGCCCATGGGACCTGGTTTAGAAAATGAAGTCGTATATCTTGTCGTGGGAGCAGAGTGTCCTCCAAACGTGTGCACCCGTCTATCCCCAACTATCTTGTATTTATTGTCTCTAGCATACTCCATAGCTTTAAAAATTGTTTCAGGTCGCAAATACTCCACTTCCTTGCATAAACTATCTGTCAAACCCGCACAGAACTACCATAACTGTTGGTCTCCTGATAACTTTCTTTGTCTTCCCAAACATTCTTCAAACTGATTGCAATATTCATCAACTGTACCATTATGCCGTAAGTTACAAAGCTCACCTATCGGATTACCTGCATCCGCTTTCCCAAACCTGATCTTACAAATCCTCTTGAACTCAATCCAACTTAGTTTGTGGGTAACCAGCCTTCTTAAGTTATTGTTCCAGTGATAAGCTTGACTGGTTAGCACAAATGTGGCTTGTCGAATCTAGCATCATCATGGTAAATTCTTTGGTCTTCAAAGTAGTCTTCACACTTCTGTAGCCATTCCACCACATTAGTAGTACCATCATACGGTGGAAACTCTTATACTTGCAGGCGGTAGTGTGTAACCACCACTTTTTCCACTTCTAAAGTCAGCTTCTCGTCCTCCCATATCTCCTGCGAAGTAGTTGGAGTAGGCTTCATCACCAATTGGTCTCACAGGCCAATCTCCTCCGTCTGCTCGCCTATGCCCTCGGTCATTACCTTCAGAGCGCCCTGACAAAGGACCAGTACACTTGTTTTCCCTTCCCTGTCTATCCTCACCACCATGTCCCGAGTATGTTCCTCAGTTTGGAGTTGTTTTGACCATGTACGTGGATTCCTTTCCTCCTAACACTTGATTTGTGTGAGTCGTGAGAACTGTAAGCTCCAAATTCCTGGGCTTGCTTTTCTTCCCATCCTCTAAAAACTCTATATCCTCGATGGAGTCCCCTTGGTTGTCTTTGACCGCAGCCTTGGTCATGTTTCTTTCTTCTCCTGGACCAGCCGTGGTTGCTTCTATCACCGTTAGAATTGAGTCTAAGATAGCTTGTTGCGACGTTGTGGTCTTGGAATCTTTTATATGCTCATCCAAAAGTTGAGTCATCGTTGCAATCATTGCCTTTGATACAGATCTAGTAATAGGACCCGTTGTTAGTTAGCTAGAAAACAGAGGGACGTAAACTTGTGCTTCCTTTAACCCAAGTCTCTTGCTTAGAGAATTAGGTTAACTAGATTTTAACCCGCGGTACACCGCGGATCTATAGTTTTTCTAATTTTTTATTTTATTTTAAATTTAAGTTTGATTTTTTTCTAATTTGTCTAACTTAAATCCTTCATGGGCAAATCTCAAATAGTCTAAATCGATCTGCTTTCTCCTTTGCTTTATTGTCCGACACAAATTGCGAATAGAATATAAGTTAAAAATAATATAGATTGTAACATGTTATATTTACGCGTAAACAACATTTAATAAATCACTGGTCATAAGTTAAAAACTATTGGTATGAAATCCAAATATCGGATTTCAGTTTGGTTTAAATTTGGATTATTATGCGTATGTAACATAGACGTATCTACTTTGGGATGGGAAGGGATCATGTCTCATTCCATCCCCTCTCGTCCTATATCCATCAGAATTTTTCTGTATTATTGTAACGCTTCGATCGTCACTATTCTTAGTGGGCTCATGTCCACTCCCGGCCCATGGGCCTATCCATATCCGATGACTGATTTGCTACGCCCGGAAAGCTTTAAAAATTGTTTACCGTCCCTAAAAATCACCATATGATATTTCCCTGTGTTTTGTCTCCACTCGCACAGTTCTGACAATCACTTATTGGAAGGTCACCCATATTGAAACTACTCCAGCTCAAGCATACTTAACTTTGAAGTTCTCTCAGGACCCTTGACCAAAAAAATAATTGTACTTTGATGACATGGATGGCGTAAACCTCTCCGCAAACCGGGATGTCACAATGATGAACGTTCTCTTTTAAATAATTACTGGTTAGGCAATATTATTAATAGAGATTGGGTAAAAAATTTAGACGGGATACCCAAATTCTTTTTGAATATTTAATTTTTATTTAGTTATTTGGAATTATCAAAAAAGAATTACAATTTTAACAAACTATCTAACATTTTTTAAAATACTAAAATTCTGAAAGTACTCGTTCCAAAGTGGAGAATTACTTCACCAAATATATAAAGTCTCCATTTGAATATTTAGGACGAGAGGGGATGGAATGAACATGATCCCTTTCCATCCCAAAGTAGATATGTCTATGTTACATACGCATAATAATCTAAATTTAAACCAAACTGATATCCGATATTTGGATTTCATACCAATTGTATACATATACTTACATTATATATTTAAAATAATATAATTATATAAAAATATTTTGCCCGTGCTGTAGCACGTACGTGCGAGGAAGTTTTCATAAGTTATATTTTTGTGTATAATTCATATAGTTATATTGTTGTTAATAGGTTTGGTTTGTTTCTGTGTTCGTAGAAAGTGTTTTTGTAATAACATATTTTTAATTATCATTTTGGAGAGGTAATGTTTGTGGTTTGTATTGATAATGCATATTGTATATAACCATATCCAAAGAAAGAAATTTAAATGACAAATATGATAGAGAATTAAGTTTTCAACTTATGACCGGTGAATTATTAAATGCTGTTTACACGTAAATATAACATGTTACAATCTATATTATTATTAACATAAGTTAAAAACTTAATTCTTTATCGTAAATATAACACGTAAATAAAATCCTATTTGACACCAAAATAACACTCTTATGACCGGTCGTTTATTAAATGATGTTTAAATATAGAAAGAGTGATTTAAATTAATGATATAGCATTCAAATTAATAATACAACTAGGATTTAACCCGCGGTACACTGCGAGACAATATTTTTAATTTTAAAGTTTTAAAATTTATATTATATTTGTTATTTTATTATTGTTTTATTAATTTTAAAAATATAAAATTTTACAGGTATTTGATATATGTATTCAAAGTATAGGATTTTTGTAGTGTTTTCAAGGTTTTAACCCGTGTGATATATGTATAGTCTAGTAATACATTTATTTCCTGGTACACATCTAAAAGTATTTAAAATAAAAAAACAATTCCAATTAACTCCCTATATGGGATTAATGACAATCCATCTCACCAAAATCAAAATAAAATTTTGCTTAAAAAAATCAAATGGTTTTTTTATCAAGTTTAATTATGTTAATTGTTTTACCAAATTAGCATATTTTTATAGTTTATAATTTTTCCATGTCAATATATATAGTTTATGATAATTAATAGAATTTTGATTTTTTTGGTAACTCCTCAAAAACTAAAAAATAAACCAAATTATATGGGAGGTTTTCAACATATTTAATGTGACATTTTATAATTAGATTTTTGGTTTAGGAAATTTATTAATGTTAATATAATTATGGATATTGTAAACTTTTGTTATGGAAAATTTGTTGTATATCATTTAAATTTGAGAGATTCTAGCATCTATAAAAATAGTTTTGGAGATTAAATGAGTTAAAACTTTAATGGGTAGAGTTATTTTTGGAAAAATCGGAATGTATAGATGTTGTTAAGATTTTATGGCAATAAATGTAACAAATGTTGGTTAATTTAAGAAAGTTTAGTATTTGAGTTTCTCTGCAATGTTATTTATGGAATTGTTTTAAGGGTTAATGTTGTAAAAAAAAAAATATAAATAAGTAAAACTTAAAGGGCATAAACCAAAATGTATTTCAAAAATGTTAATATAGATTAATTACAATGGTATTGTCTGTAAATAAATCTGAACTCCAAGTCTTTTTATGAAAAATGCTATGAAAATAATAATATAGATGTTGGAAGATGCTTTCTTATTGATCATTGAGTATCTTTATATAGAAAAACCCTTACAACCGACTTATGCTAAAATAAGTAAAAATACCAAAACCTTAGTTCAATGATAAAAGACAGTAACAATCTAGTCTAAATAACCGACTAAGAAGAGGCTTTGGGCTTCATCGTATGATAGGTAATGCCATATCTCGTATTAGATGAGCTTTATGCGGCTACTCTTTTGGTCTTGAGATTTGTTAGACCAACTCCAACCCATCTCCATTTTCATTTCCATAATGGAGTTTGGAGTCAATTTTGCTCCAACCCATCTCCATTTTCATCTCCAAAATAGAGATCTCCATTTTTTTCTCTATATTTGAAGACCTCTTTTTTTTCTTTACACTACAATTTGGAGATCTCTATTTTTTTCTCCAAAATGGAGTAGGGTTGGAGTAAAACCCAATTCCAAAATAGAGTTACTCCATTTTGAAGAAAAAATTGGAGATATGGGTTGGAGATGCCCTTATATACGTCTAAATAGATCTATCAGATCTTGATTGAATCCTATCAGTAAAGAAAATTATTACTCTGATCTTTCTTGGCGACCCATCTTTCACCATAAAATATTGTAATTATGATTCTCTAAAATCTGCTGTTGAAGTGCTATGATTATTCGACTTCTGGTGATCCGAATGGTAACCGCACATTCAGTTTTGTTTTCTTTTTATCAAAATAAGTGCCAAAGTCCAAAATTTGTTTTCTTTCACCACAGAAATGTCGATACTTGTAAACCGGTTTGAGGGAATAACCGACTGCAAGCAAAAACAACCATAATCTCTAATTTACTACTTTTATCCTAAAAAATCACAGGAAAAAAAAAATCTCCCTCCAAATATATATATATATTTTTCTCGTCTTTTATCGTCTTCTTCCCCCAAATGTTCACCACATAAACCCTAGCGATCGATTTCCACCAAAATCCAAAATTCATCATCATCCTCCTTGAATTCGATCATGGCGACCTTACTTGAATTAACTCCACTTCAATGGAATCAGCCTCTTCCATCATATATGCAAAAGCCTCGTAATCGCAGTGGTGTTCTTCTCTACTCCAAACCTCAACGGAGATCAAACTCGATTCGTTTCCAAATCTCCGTCAAATACAAACAGTCGACGAGTTCGGACTCAGATTTGAGATCCGATTCGAATCCATTTGAACAAATCGTGGTTCAGGTCAAGAAAGCGTTAGATTCTTTGAAGAAACCAGCTATAGCTGCGGTTTTGCTTGGTTTGCTTTTGTTCTATGATCCTAATACGGCTTTAGCTGCGTCTGGTGGTAGAATTGGTGGTAACTCCTTCTCCTCGAGGTCTCGGAGCTCTTCTTCTTCTTCGCAATCGTATTCTGTGCCGCGAACATCGAATCCGAGCTTCTCGTATTCCGCTCCGTACTATGGTCCGTCGTCACCGTTCGGTGGGGGTTTTATGGGTCCGGCCGTTGGTTTTGGGTTTGGTGGGTTTTCGAGCTTTTCTTTGATTCTGGTTGGTTTCGCTGCCTTTGTTTTGGTCTCTGGGTTCCTCTCAGATCGCTCACAGGATGATAGCATTTTAACCGATACTCAGAAAACTAGCGTCATTAAGCTACAGGTGAGAATCATTATTTCTCTTTACAAGTTACTACGATCGGATCGATTTCTCTCTATAGTATAGGCTCTTGTTATGAACGCTATTATTTATTCATCTGAGAATGTGCTAAGATTGAGAATTTTGCATCTGTCCTTAGGTGGGGTTGTTGGGTTTGGGGAGGACACTACAACAAGATTTTAATCGTCTTGCTGAAAGTGCAGATACATCCACTCCAGAGGGTCTGAGCTATGTTTTAACCGGTAACTTATTCTTAACCATTTATCTTGTCCGTTATATATGTGAACAAATCTTTAAGACGTTTCCTTTTCTTTCTAGAACCCAGATTTTGTAGGTGTTTTCTTCGCAGCTTTAATCTTATTTACTTGTGGCACTATCTTGTTTTTTTGTGTGTTTCTGCCGAATGAGTTCTTCAACTCTGATGAAATGAAAACCTAGGAGATAGATTCATCAATTAGAAATAGCTCTGTTAAAGCTAATTTGGCTTTTAGCAAAATTTATTATTTTTTGGTGTTGTGATATACTGACCTGTGTCTAACATATTGCTTGCATACCAAAACCTTTATTTCAGGATTCTGGTTCAGTATTGTGTTCTCAGTTAAGATAGTTTTAGGAATTACGAATCTTTCTAACCTGCTTGCTTTTGCATCATTATTGATGCTTCTCTTTTCACTTGTTATCTGTTTGGTTCTGCTCTATTTCATGCAACCCAGTTTTCTGTGTCTTACAGAGGCAACACTGGCGTTGCTGAGGCACCCTGACTACTGCATCTCCTGTTATTCATCAGTAAGTCTACTGAGTCTTTCCTGAGTGATGTGCATGCTCTTGTATTCACCATATTATCCTGGTTCATTCATTACATGGGCTAATAATTCTAGGATCATTCATAGATTCAAAAGAGAACCTTAGTACCTAACCACTTTGTCTGTATCATGTACTTTCAGGTGGATGTGAAGCCGAGTATAGAAAAGGGAGAAAAGCGATTTAATCAACTCTCAATTGAAGAACGGGGAAAATTTGATGAAGAGACACTTGTAAACGTGAATAGCATAAAGAGACAAAGCTCAAAGATTCGGAAAGCTAGCGGTTTCAGCAATGAATATATCGTGGTAAACTTATTCAAACTCTGAGTTGAACATTTAGTGGGATAGGGAAACACAGCTAAACCGGGTCTAGAAGGCTATTCCCCAAAAAGATAGTGCATGTGTTTTCTTACAATATTTTAGGTTGTTGCACTTTGGTTTGGTAATTGTTTGACCGGAAGTGTTGTAACATGTTTAGGTAACCATCTTGGTGGCTGCAGAGGGTATACATAAACTGCCGCCAATAAATGGAACTATAGATCTAAAGGAAGCCTTACAGAAACTCGGGTCGATACCAAGAAGCAAAATGATGGTAAGAGATTTTGTATCCGTAAGTTGACTTACTCATGGGAAAGGTTTAGTAGTAAATGAAAGATATGAAACCAAAATGTTGCAGGCAGTAGAAGTACTGTGGACACCGCAGAACGAGGCTGACGCTTTGTCAGAAAGGGAACTACTTGAAGATTACCCACTTTTGAGGCCTTTGTAAAATTTTCTCGTAAAACCAAATAGAACCAATCTCTGGTTAGATGTTACTCTCTGGAAAGTGTAAACACACCATCTATGACCGACTGGTTACAGAAACAGGCAATGAAGGCAATTACGAATCTAAGCGACAGAGTTCATAATCTCTCTCGGCTTTTGTAAAGTAAAATCTAAACATCTTAAATAAAGACTCTATAATCTACCTAAGCCAAATTATATATTTGTCACATTTATCTGAGATAGGTTAGATATGACGTTAAACCAAATTCAAATTTATAGGTGATTATTTTTTTTAACTATCATGAGATTAAACAAAATACATCCCACATAAGGGAAAAGGACTATTTCCTCGAAAGTGCCAATTTCTACTTGTACAAACTATCAGTGCCAATTTATACTTGTACTCAAATAAAATTCAAATCTCATACCCAATAAAAAAATTAGTGCCGATTTCAAAGTCAAAATCAGTAAATATTAGTCAAACGCTGACTCAGATGACACATGTCTAGTGAGGTGGCGTTGTATGTCAAAACGACGCCGTTTTGGTGTTGTAATTTAATTTTTGTAAAAAATATGTAAGAGCATAGACTCGAATCAGTCATGCAAGACCTTAAAGCACAGCTTTTCCCAAATCATCTAACAGCTTTATTCATAATATTATGTAATTTTTATGCTTATAATATACTCATTGGACGATAATCTTCATCCTCCTCCTCCTCTTCCTTTTTTCCTTGGTATCGTCGATGCTGCTCTTGGTCGTGCTCCGCCGTTGTTTCTTCTCTATCCAGATCCAGCTCCGTTGGCTCCTCCTCTCCCAGATCTGCCCATAATGTTATTTTACAAAAAAATTTCAGTAAAATATTCTCTTTAAATCCGATAATTCGCCGAGGTTGAGCACCAGAAACAGAGCAAACCACCGGAAGAAGTGACGGAGATGGAAGAACGGTGAACACAATAAATTTCTCTAGTAAGGTACATAGTTATAAACATGAAAGCTTCCCTTTATATCAAATAAGTTTGTGGGAACAGATGGTAAAAGGTTTGTTCGAAAACCTTGATAGGCCCGGGTTCGAGCCGTGTTTAGCACACTTTTTTGAAAAATTAAATTACAACACCAAAACGGCGTCGTTTTGATATGCAACGCCACCTCACTAGACATGTGTCATCTGAGTCAGCGTTTGACTAATATTTGCTGACTTTGAAATCAGCACTATTTTTTTTATTGGGTATAAGATTTAAATTTTATTTGAGTACAAGTATAAATTGGCACCGATAGTTTGTACAATTAGAAATTGGCACTTTCGAGATTGTACAGGTTGGAAATGGCCATTTTCACTCCCATATAATCTATAAGTTAAAGTCTTAAAAGAGTTCATAATAATACTAAACATATAAAATCATCCCCAAAAACAAATGGTGGATATGCAAGCAAATCTGTAAATGTGAAGACATGTCTTAATGATCAGAAAATACCATTTAAAAATTTAATAAAAAATAAAAAAATTAAAAAAAATTAAAAAGGTAGCTTATATTTGCACCAAGCCGGACATTTATATTCTGAGGCAAAAAACATGCACGCAACATATATATATCTTCTTATAATTAAAAGAGGAGTACATTTGAAAAAATGTCCAAAATGTCTTCACTAATTACAGAAATTGCCATCAAATTATGACAAAAAGAAACGTTTAATTGAAATCAAAAAGGGCAAATGTGAGAATAATTAATCGATTGCAAAATTAACATAGGATCCGCGTGTCTAACCATGGGTCTTTTAATTGGATCAAATACTAACCAATTTACTAATCGGGTTCTTAAAGCTTTAAATGATAGATGCAATCTTAACCATTCAATCAAAAGCTTGCATATTCTCTCTTTATTCCACCGTATCAACTACATATTCGACTTATTATGGTTATTTCCTAAACAGAATTGCGTGAAATATTCAATCATAAACAATCATTCAATCATCAAAAGATCATAACGATCAATCAATCTTCATATATTTTCTAATCTTGCTTAAAACTATGGTATCTTCATTCCAATTTTAATTTAAAAAATCCTTAAACGGTTGATCATATCTAAGATATTGTGCTTCCTCTCCAAATTATATATTCAATCAACGATCAAATTAATAACCTAATTATCTAAATTCTCTATAAATATAGAATATCATTAGATTTCCTAACTCATCAAGCCATCAACTTAGCTCATAGTAAAAACTTTTTTAATTCTTCTTTTCATAGTAATGACTCAGTTTCTGGCATTCCTCAACGACGTGAACCCGTACAAGACGTTGTGGTGTGTAAAAATGAAGGTCCTCCATACCTGAAATACATACACAACATGATTTGGTGGAACATTCCACATGGTACTCAGTGATGTTAAGCAGTTAAGGTAATATACATATTCTTATATTATTATATCACCTTTTAAAACTTTTATATCATGTAGAAATACTCACGTAAATTTTATTTTACAGGATACAAAACTCCATGCTTTCGTGAAAAAAAAAGCATCTAAAACGTTTTGAAAAATGTTATTTCCCGGAGAATCAAGCGCGAGTCCAAGGAAGAACTCCAAGGAAGAATACCCTAACGTAGATGCTGATGACACCGGAACAATTTATTCATACATCAAATCGAATCGAAGCGGCTTTGTTTCACGGGTCCATGTAAGATGAGTCAAGTGTGCTTCTTCATTTTATTGTTAAGAAGTTATATTAATAATACACACTACGTTATGTTTCTTACATCCTTATTCATAAATTAAAAGATTTCACATATTCATGTAACACACTTTTTACTGAAATGCTTTTTTACAAAATATTATGTTTTTACAAAGTGAAACTATAAATAATGATAAAAATTCCATCTATTATTTATTTTATAACATTGTGTGTAAATAATATAAATTATATATATGTTTTTAAATTGAATACACTACATAAAAATAAAATACTGATCAATTCTATTATATTAATAAAATTGTACTTACGAGTCAGGTAATAATTTGGGTGTAACAGGTCGAGTAACCGGACATATTGATGCTAGGTTTTTACCATGAGTAAATGAACATAATATTTATTCATTTATTAGTACTATTATTCTTCAAAATGGTTAAATACGGATAACAAGTATTGCTATGCCCGAACTTGCTACATTAAAATCATTTTAGTACATTAATACAAATTCACACATTTGCTAAGCAAATACAACCACTAAAAACATGTCTATAATTTTAATCTATATGAATAATAATGTGAACTAAACTAATTACAAAATTATATTGTAAATTTAAAAACTGAATAAACTAAAAATTATTATTGCAATAAATTAAAATTTATCATGCGGTGTACTACGGTTCCGATCAATTTATTAATATGCAATTTAAATAATGAGTAACTAACATATATAATTTTGGGTTTTAAACAATATCCACTAATAAATTATATATTTAAAAAGTAACATATTATTAAAATCACATAAATAGTATCAAAATTAATAAACAAACTCTTAAGTAAAGAACATTAAAAACAAAAAATATAATCTATAAATTTGTATACACCGCGGGTTCAAACCTAGTATATATATATAACCAATACCACACCATTAAAAGTTAAAACCAAAACAACAAAGAAAAACAAAAAACAAAAAACTTGACAACAAAAGAGAAAAAAAAAAAAAAAAGAGAGACTTTTTTCAAATTTCAGATCTCAAGGCAAGGATGATCGAAACGGTATTGACGAGCAAAACTCTCATCGGATTCGTCTCCGATACAAAATCATTCGAATCAATCATGGATGACTATTTCCGGATTCTAGATCTAGACAAAAACGGAACATTGTCTCCATCGGAGCTCCGGCAAGGTCTCAACCACGTGGTGGCTGTTGAATCCGAAGTCGCGTCCGGGGAAGAGACGGATCACGTGTACAAGGCGATATTCGAGAGGTTTGGTGAAGATCTGGTTCCCGAGAAGTTTAGGGATTTGGTTGCGGAGATACTGACGGCGATGGCGAGAGGAATCGGAAACTCGCCGGTGATTATGGTTGTGCATAACGACGGGTTGATTATGAAAGCTGTTCATCATGAATCTGACCAACAAGGCAAGTGATGTGATAAAATGATGAGAATCTTATTATTAAGCAAGCATTTTAGAAAGAAAATATTTTTATTTATTTATTTATTTTTATAACTTGGGTTTATGTGTGTGGTGTATTTGAGATTTGGAATTGGGAATTTAATGTTGTTGATTGATTAAAGATAACATTGTAATTTCTATAACTTTGGGATGAAGTAACCTCGAAATCGTTTTGAATTTCTGAGTTTTTTTATTTAAACAAAATTTGATAAGCATTTTTGTTGCTTTTATTTGTAATGCTCAGTCATATATATGGCATTGTTAATGATGTTATTGAATCCATCTCCAAAATTATGGGTGAAATGAATCATAATAATATTTATTTTTATTTTGGTTAAAAACCACATTTTAGTGTTCGATATATTCCTTGAAGGATAAACTTGCGAAATGTGCCAAGTTTCTGGTTTTCTCATGTAAAAGTTACTAGGTAGGTACTTAATTAGATCTTCTTAGAAGAGAGTCATATGCGATAAACTAGTAGTATTTTATTGGGTTTGAATGTTGAGAAAAGAAGAAAAAAACAGAATCACACTTGGAAACAAGACACTTGTCATAGCCACCTTTCATAGACAAAAGTGTATTATTACATTTTGCCAGTATCATGTCCGTTACTTTCTTTTGTTAATTTTCGATTCCATTTAACACGAAAAATGCCAAGAAAAGTGAAGTTCTTTAGCCCTTTTACAAGTTGCACATGAACAATATATATATATCTAAAATAGTACAAGTTGTGACATTAGAACAGCCATGTATTTTCGTCTCATGTATGTTTCGTGTTACTAACTTGTTTTGTTATCTTAAAATAATTTTTGGGTTCTTAAATTTCACACAACTTTTACTATTTCGATCTTATTAGCTTAAAACCAGAAATTCAAAATAATGATGAATCAAATGCGTATACGAAAATGATGAATAGAGCCCACACCAATAAACAGTAAAAAGCATAAAACTAAGAACATCTCAGAGTTTGACCCTAAAACTGCAATCACTAGCTTTGATGTTGATATTATTGTTTGTTGATAAACTATCAACAACAAGCTTACAATTCCCCAATATCCGAATCTTTTTCATCTTCAATTTTCCGAGTTTTACGGCAACAGGTGCATCCACTTTAAGATCTAACGGCACACGTCCAGTCTGTTGCTGCTGCTGCAATGCCGACAAGACAGTGTTCCCGGCTTGCGCTCTTCCTGTTAGAGCCACATTTAGTTTAGTCACATTGCGATGCCCTTGATAAAACCTCGGTATAGGCCCCTCGCAGAGCTTTGTCTTGTCGTACCACACACCGATATGCCCTCCTTTTTCGTAATAAATGCCGATTTTTTTGTTGGGATTACGAGCTGTGATCTCGACTCTAAACTCCGCGGAGAGAGAGAGGTCTAAATTGATCCCGAGGTTGGTAACTCGTAAACTGTTTACTTCGTAACGCGGGAGTTTAGGGTGGAAGACAAAGTATACAACCGCAACCCCAACTGCTAACGCGATCAATGCAATGGCTAGAAGGCTTAGCACCCAACAGAATATTTTGCAGCAGAGATTTCCTTTCTTACTACGCATCGCAGGAGGCGTAACAGGCCGTTGAATCGGAAGCAGCTCTGTCTTTCTTGGAGCTGCTGGTGCTGTTGTGGTCGTCTTGTTAGTTTCCATTTGAAGAACCGGATGAACTTTTTGTTGATGATCTCCCATTGCTCTAATGTATTTAGTAATACTAATGCACCAACATGTATTTATGTATACCATTTTATATTCAAATTAATGTGTTGTGAAGTTGTTTACATGCATGACTTTTACCAACATCTTACCTTCCTCACCTATAACGTTGAATTTAATCGGAGACGACATATTAAAGAGACTAGAGGTTGTTCAACAGTTACTGTAATCTTGTAAGTATCTCATTTATAATAAAACGGAAGTACACAACATTGTTTTGGTAGATTTTATAATTTTAATAAATGGTTACAAATATGTTATATATATATTATAAATTAATTCATATATTAATTGTAACAAATAAAACCTTAATTGTAACATAAATCTTAAATGGATTATTCCAAATTGATAGTTCATGGATATTACAAACTTTATTTTCGGAAGATCACGTATATAGTTCCAAATATCTAGAATCACAATATTACCAATTTATTTTCCACAGATTTTATTGATAAACCACATCAGTTAAAAATTATTAAAGAGATAAAAATATACTCTCAATCATAAAAAAAAAAAGAATCAAGTCTTGCTAATTTAACAAGATTAATCATGATTTTCGGGATCGTATTCAGAAATTAAAAATTAAACATTAATGTTAGATTAGGACCGTGCTAGAATAAGGGTTTGAATTCCTTTTATTTATATTATAATTTTAGAATAAAATATAATTTATATGATTGATTTTAAAAGTTTTTAAGATCCTAATCTAGCATTAATCGTGATCTTCGAAATCATATTTTATTCTTTATAATATAAATAAAATGAATTTCAACCCGTGCTCTAGCACGGGTCATAATCTAGTTTAATTAGATAAATACAAAACCAAAAAGTATATTTATTGGTTTAGTTAGGATGATGACACATCTACTACACTGTACATATGTATGTTACTAGAGATATGTGGCGGTGCATTCTACTAGTTTTTTTTTTTTTTTTTTTTTTTCTAACAATAATGTATATCTTAGTTTGGCACAACCTACGAGTAGAGAGTAGTCCAAATCCCTGTTAGACCTCCTTTAAAAAGTTTGAATTATATAATCTCAAAGTTGAACTTATTGATACCTCTATTCAAAACAGAAGGATTATCAAAGCTACACAGTGATGGTGTAAACTTATTGAAACCAATTCATTTTATCAGTCAGAACATGGCAATAGAAAGCTAAACCCAGAATTCTCCCGGATGAGCGGTGGTGGTTCTACATCTCCGATCTCTATCCGCTCCATCGATTTCGACAAATCATCAACCGAGAAAGGAATACTACCAACAAACAAATACAAAACCCATCATTTAACATTCATACTTAAAAGAACAAACAAATTAACATATTCTGGTTAAATAAATGAGATTACTCACCTGGAATCGTCATCCAATAGAAAAGAGTTACTAACAGCATTGTTTGAATCTTCTGTCATTAGTACCCTCATATTTGCTATCACCTACCATATATAGATACACCAAAAAGGTTACTAAAAAAATTTGGTATCTTTCATGTATAATCATATCGATGAAAGCAGATTTAAAAAACTTACGTCTGGGGATACGCTATGAGTTCCATACTTGTCGTCCCAGTACATGGTACTTATTCGGTATAGCTGTTGTATGCTGAGCACCTGCAAGCAGTATTAACTTTGTTTCTTCAACATCCGTACTTAATTTCTTCCTAATATCAAACAACTCATCCACTTACCGGACACAGATCATGACTTATCTCGTCCAAGGTTTTTTTAGGTTTTTGGTGTATGACCTGCATTTGTATTACCAACATTAATTACTTCATTTTGGATTTTACCCACATAGAGACTGACTCTTAAGTTTATAGCATATCATGGAAGAGGTACCAGAAACCCGATGGCCTGTCTGATATGCTTCAGCTCATCCCAAGAAGAACCCGCATACTCATCTGTTGCCTTGTAACACCAGTGCTCCAATTCAGCCAATCCTGCTTTTACGTATTCCCCATTGCTAAATGAACAACACTCCCGCCTTAACAAAAGGCTGTAAAGACGATATGAGAATTTCTTTATCAATATACAAAAAGGGTAATGTACAAGACATCAGATGAGAATGAGATGGTAATCAACGGGAAAAACCTGTTAAACAGTTGAACATTGATGAATGAGAATATCTGCGTAAACACCTTCCGGACCAAGAATGGAGGAACCTGAGGAAAAAAGTCCATGACATGAGTTGAAGTCATGGAATCTTTCAGATCTTTTTTTTTTTTTTTTTTTTCCTTTTTTTAAAAATTTTGAAATGGCTAGAATAGTGACTCACATGGTTCGATTTAAGAGTGTTCAGGAAGTTTGTAAGGCTCTTTACAATTCCTTGCCAGTGGGCGATCAATGCTTGCTGAGCTGCAGTGTTGCCCACGGAACGAGATGCTCCTTTCACCAGACTCGCCCTTGATGTTCTTGGTGCCTATTTTATGTAATCGACAGAAAATCTTCTTTAAATTCAGCAAAAGAAAGCACCATTGCTTGTATTTGTAACCACATTGCCATATATACCTGAATACACAGTCCAAGGAGTGGAGAAATCTCTTTCTTTAAGTTATCACGAATCATTCCATATATCTTTTCAACATAAGCTGTTAGCTGCTGCTTGAAGAGTAGAGCTGGGTATTTCGCCTCAACTTGCCTTAAGGTATCCACTCCACCGTTTATCATGGCAAGATTCACACCTTGGGGTGTTCCACGAAAGCTCTAGAGAAAGGTTGACATTGACAAGTTAAAACTTGGATATGATGAAGTATATATATTAGTAAGTTACACACACATACCTGAGTCATCCTTCCAAAGAGAGTCGCAGAAGATGAGCGGCGGCGCTGTGGAGCCAATCCTGCTGCCCCACTAGCTTTAAGTGTGCGTTGGAGGAGTAAAAGCAATGTCGAGGCATTGGATAACCAATATGCTAGTACGTTGTTGTTATCTTGCGTCTGAAATGAGAAAAAGATGCAATTTTCATTCCAAAACATTTGCAATAGTCAACTGAATCCAAAATCAGTAACTTTTATTTTTGTGTCCCTAAAAAGTAAAGTAGCTCAAACTAACCTCAATAGCTTGTCCTATTGTCTGAATGATCCTATCAAAGACACTAGTTCTTTCAACTTCAAATGACCGCCATTGCAATAAGCATTTGTATATAATACATGCCGTAACAGGTCGGTTCCCTTGGAAACCCAAGTGTTGAACGATGCAGCGGATAAGCAGCTCTTGGTTTTCTTGCTGCTTCTCATTTAGTGATTTCTGTGGCTTATCGTCCACTTCAGATGGATCCCTACGGTTTATTGAATGGCTATGCAGATCCTGGTTCAAATTAAATGAAACCCAAATAGGCGAATCACACGGTTAAAAGAATCCCACAAAAACATCCAAGACTATATTTCTCAGGCATATGGAGGTACTTACCAAATTTGGCCTTGCATCAACTGATAGATGACCACTCTCTGAACCTCTCTGTTTTGTTTTCATGAACAGATGGGAAACCATTAAATTCAGACAGAAAAACAAAAACAAATAAAGGTCTATAGTTTTTATTAATGTACGATCCCTACCTGTAAAATCGACCTGGACCGGCCAGAGAGAAACTTATTTGGTGCAATGGACACAGCTTGTTGTCGTAACACTTTATTCTCTGATTCTAAATTGTTGCATTTTTCCTCCAGCCTGATCATCATAATTACAACTTTCAGTGTACCGGAGTCATGAGTTTACATAAATCTATAGGTTATGTTAATATATGGGGACCAGATCTATACTATTATTTAGTTCTTACTACTAATAGGGGAAGAAATTTATGAATAATGATTTTATCGTCTTACCTTGTCACTGATTCTTGGAGCTGCTGAGTTTTTTTCTCTGTTTCTTCCAACTTTTTCTTTCTTTCTTCACTAGACTCTTGAGCTTCATCAAATTTCCTTGCTGCATCATCGGCCCTTTCTTTCTCTTGTTCAAGATTAGCCTGTTGGAACACAAATAGTTACTGATGCTAAATAGAGTCATCTGTAACTATGCTTCTAATACACTAGGAGTTGACTTCAGGCATGTTAATACCAACAACATAGCCAAGGGAAGGGATAAACCATCTGATTGCCATTGGATGCAGTATTTAAAGAATTCAGTTATCAAACTAGCTTCATTATTTGGCCCAGTGGAATTTAAGTTAGGACAAGGAGGTAGTATATATTACCTTTAGACCTTCTACTTCTTCTGTCAATGCTTCAATCTTCTGGGTATCTTCAACTAAGACTTGCGTTTCTGTTACAACAGGTGGTGCTTCTTCAATGGCCTTTTTAGCAGCTTCACGTTCCTTTACAAGAAGCGCATTTGTTTCTTCCACTTTCTTTCGCATTTCCTCTAATGAACTCTGCAGTTTCTTTATCTCCTGATTCTTTTCTTCTTCCAGGTCAACCTGCGAAACCATTCGACAATTTCCATTATAAGTTCGGATCAAAATCATCTTACCGAAAACAAATATATTTTACAATATAGATTGCTTTTCTGTATCAAATACCCTTGAGCGTTTCTCCAACTGCGCACGATATGTGAGTTCTTCGACTTTCTTTTCAAGCATATCCTTTGCCTCTTTCAATGCCCCTGTTTCCCTTGAAGCCTGAATATAAAAAGAGTGTTGAGTGTGTTTGGAATAATTAACTAGAAGATCACATACATGATAAGCCCAAACCATTAGAAAAAGAAAAAAGAAAAAAATCCATTTCATCCTCAAAGTCCCTAAAAAGTACAAAGTACATTCACATACCATTTTGAGTTTTCGAAGTTCTCTCCTTGCAAGTTTGCCTCTCCATAGTGTCTGCGACAGGATCACTCCTTTCTTAAGCTTATTGTAGTACATGGTTGCCCTGTGACAACGCCACTGAGCCTGCAAATTAATAACAGGATGTCAATAAAAAAAAAAACAGCCGATACAAAGCTAATTCGACAATTAGACAAGCTGACCAATGTATAATTCCCACAAAAATACAAACCTGAATAGTTGTAGCATTCTTTGTTTGCTTCCTGAATCGGAATTGGTTATAAGCACTCATTGCTCTTAGACCTGTCTGTACAGCAAGCGCTGCTACATGGAGGTTTTTGTATGATTTTCTAGAATGTAATCTCCGAGCATTCTTCTGAATCTTCACAGCAGCAGCTTGTCTTCTCAAGTTTTCGTAAACTTTGGACGATAGCCTTCCTATAATTTTGGCAAAGAAAAAACTTATAAGTCATCTTATATCTAGAAAACCATTCATGAAGTATGAGAAGATTTTTCGTTTCTAAATTCTGAAGAAGAGACAAAGTACGCAAGATAAGGAACAAGAGAGTATAAGATGAATCAGATGGTTTACCTCTACATAAAGCTTGGAGAGATATGGTGGCTTCTCTTAGTAAAATGAATCGTTTTCGGGCCTGATGAGTCCGTATCCGTCTTTGAATTTTTTTGGCAGCAGCACTAAGAACCAGAGTTCTTCTAGCATCGAGTTCAGCCATCTGGCCCGCCCTTAAAAATATCTTAGTTTTACCAATCTGCATTACCCAACGTGTAAAATCATTAACAATACTCTATGGCACCAGGAGTTCTAGATAATTATTGAACGAAGTAAAGACACTTGCAGAACCAATACCTGGTATCCTTGGAGTCCAATATTATCCAAGATCTTTTTTGATGCAGCCTTCTCATCGTAGCTGTACAGAGGACAAGTCAGAATGGTATACATTGATTTACGCTCCAAGATAACTGTTACAATTGGATTGACAGAGCGGAATGTTTCACTTACTTCCCTTCTAGAGCTCCAGGACATAGAAGTCCAAAACGGTTAATGAACTCAAAGAAAGGTTTACGAGTGGGATACCCCGCACAACTGATTCTGATTGCTTCCAAAACACCCTATAAGAATACAAACGAACAATATATGTGTGATAAATAAATATATGTAATACACTAATACTATACATGTCTAGATTAACATCACAGTTGGAAATATTATCCATCTGTACTTACACCACACCGGAGTTGCTGCATGATATTGACATTCTCAAATACGGCAGGCTTCAATAGGTTATTGGGCTTCACACATCTGATGTAGTGAGGCTCGGTAGAGTTTAATGTTTCCATCAGTTGCTGGAGTTGCAGCTGCATCAATTGGGAAATCACAACTTATTTCTTACATTTGTGTGAAAACAACCTCTGACACTAGTATACTCTCAGAGAATAAAGCCTATTTACCTTAAAGCGAGAGCCAATGGACGAAAACTTTGAAGATTTAGATGTTTCTTCCGGGAGTGGAGGAAAGAGGCCCACAACAAAAGGACACTTCGAAGCACCCAACAACTCTTGATGTTCAGCGATCACATAATCCTTGTTTTTGTCCAGAAATAGATCAGACTGATACTGGACCTGAAATGAAATTACACAAAGGAGAAGTACTAATAAGAAACGTATAAGATAGTAGCTTTTGTTGTACAACGTTAAATTATCTTTTAAGGGAAAGGAACCTACTTCTCCAGCGTAATGAGCAACAGCAAAATCTGTTCGAGAGAGTTTTGGCTTGATGAACCTCTTGTGGGTCTTAAAAGTCTGATAAAGCTTGTTCGCAAATGTTTCATGGGTTGATTTCGGGAACATACTGAAGGACCACGAGACATTTTTTTTTAGAAAATGATATAATGAACATAACTCAAGTTGATGATAATATTACCATGCTTCATCAAGGAGTGCCACAATTCCACCCGGTTTCTGCAGACAGATCAATAAAATATTCAGATTACATTGTTATTTCCGAGTCCACAAAATTTTTATATGGATCAGCAATGACCTTTTCAATAAGATCAAGAACATCTTGATTGTCCACAAATTCAATGTAGCTCCAATTTATTGCTTCTTTTGTGTATTCTTCTTGTTCCATCTTGAAAACGTGCTGAAAACAGCAACAGAAACTTGTAAAGCCCAAAAGCCTAATCAGTGAATCTCAAGGGGAAATGGTTTCCAACTACAATCAAGATATTACCTGATTGAAATGTTGCTGCAACTTCTCATTTGTGAAATTAATACAGAACTGTTCGAAACTGCAGCAGATCCCTATTAGCAGGGGAACACAAAAAATGTAGTGGAATACTTAGTTCTGAACCTTGGCGTAGAAAATCCTTACCTATTTGTTTTAAAGCTCTCGAACCCATAAATATCAAGGACCCCAATGAGTGATCTAGAATTCGCATCTTGGCCAATTGAGACATTGATCTTTTCTACCAACCTGCAAATAACTAGAGACATTCATTTAGAATCAAACCTGTAAATTACCAATGCTTGTAGTGTTAAAGCAGCCACTTACCAATCAAACAACCGAGAATAAATAGTCTTAGCTAGACCATCCCTGCTGATTAACGCACTCTGTGGATCTAGACTTCTCTTGATAACTTCCTCAGGTGTGACCATAACACGTTTACACAGTGCATCTTCAAGTGCCTTTACATCACACCTAAAACAAGACTTTTAGTTAGTGCATGTACTGAGAACACACACCAAATCTTCTCAGGAAGAAGGGTTTACATGAGAAGTTCTGCCACTGTGTTAAGATGAAACTTCGCCTTGTCGTCTTTGGGAACTGATGAATCCACTTCCTTTCCCTTGGTAAATTCGATGTTTCCAATGTGAAGAATTGCAGCAACCACTCTGAAAATTGCTTCCTGTTGATTTATAAGGAGGGTGACAAATCAAAATACATTTAAACATGCATCAGAAGATCACTTTCATACACAAGCCTACCTGTTCCTTTTCGCTCATCCCGACAATATCCATTGCTCTTCTTGTCGCAATATAATCATGAGCATCACTTATACCAACAAGTTCGAAGCATTTCGACTGGTTCAGGTAATGAAACGTCTTTGGGTGACCCAACTTGTACTTTTCGATCTCCTGCTAGTTCTATTATGTCATACCAAGAGTTTTTTAATGACAATTCAGAATTAACAAAGAGTTCCTGGTGAATTTACCTCCTGTGGTGCAGCACATAAGAGATAAAAACAGTGGTAGTTGCGCTCAGGATCAGAAATCTGACAGACACGAGACCTCTCTAGAAGATACGTCCTTACAGCAGCTCCAGATATTCTTCCTTGCTTATCAAATTGGATTTCAACAAATTTACCAAACCGACTGTGAGAAAACAAAATAAATATCAGTTCAAAAACTATGACAGGCCATGCAACATATGTTAAACCCCACAATTATGCATTAGTTTACATCACCTCGAATTGTTGTTCCTGACAGTTTTGGCGTTACCAAAGGCCTCAAGGACAGGATTTGACTGCAAACAGAAGTTACAGGCATATTATCACGGTGTGTGAAAGATAATGTACTCATGATCTAAAACAGTCCACACTGATTTAAAACCATACTTCAAGAACTTGTTGTTCAACTGTGCGTCCTTCTGTAACAGCACGGCCTCCAAGATATGCAAGGTACCTCATAAGCATCTTCGTGGTTTCAGTTTTTCCTGCTCCACTCTCACCACTTACCAGAATGGAATTGCTTTTGCCCTCGTTGATCATTGCCCTGAATGTATATATCGTGTCTCAGCTGATAACATAAATGACAAGTATATGATAAAGGTTCAAAGCTGAAAAATAAAGAAAACCTGTATGCAACATCAGCCACTGCAAAAACATGAGGACTTAATTCACCAAATGGAGCTCCTTTGTATTGTTGCATCATATGGGCATCATAAATGTGCGGCAGCCGTTGAAATGGATTAATAGCGATAAGGATATTTCCGGTGTATGTCTGTCAAGAAAATGATAGAAACTGTCAAGAAAAGCACAGCCTTATGGTCCAAAAAGCAAAGAATAGTATAGGTACTAACATAAATCTCGTTAAGTTCATATCTGATCTTTAAGTTCTGAAGAACACCAGGCTCATGCAGGTAAGATAGTTTTGTCATGTCATCAACTCCACCTGCAGGTGCTTCCATGTCTTTTGGGTATATCTTTGACAACTTTGCAGTGATCTATATATATACAAAAAATTTGAAAATTAGCTTCAGCCTACTACAAATAGGCTTCAATTATATGGAAAACTCAAATATGTGTTTAACTCGCCTTCTTTCCATTTGTTGCCAGAACCTCAACATCTTGTCCATTGATCTTTTCGACCAGCCCATCAATCCAAGCCACATCTGGCTCTTCAATCCAGACATGAGAGCCTACAATAATGTTAACTGGAGTTCCCTGCAGTATACCAGGAAGAAATTGATCCACAACATTAAGTAACTGAACCACTAGGAAGATACACTGCTATTGGTGAACGTATCATCCTGAAATGTATGTTAACAGGGAAAAGTGGTAATTAAGGAGTACACACTAATGTCGTGCTACCTGAAAATCTAAAGTTTCCTGAAATACAAAAATCTAAGGTCAGGACCAGTGAACTGCGTGTTTATACTGGTTTTTTCATCTCATTGTTCTTCTTCCACTCGACTTTGCCATGTCTTTTAGTGTTTACAAGCCTACACGCTACTAATAGATACATCAATGTCTAGAGATCTGTTGGATGGAATATCAATAATAACCTATACCTGAAAATAAGTTAAAACACAAAATCTAAGGCCAGGGTCAGTGAATCCTGTGTGTTTAGTGTTGGGTATCTCAATCTCATTGTTCAAGCCTAGATGTTAGTGATCAAAAACTGAGAACTCGGATTTGAGATTGATATCTCAAAATTCCGGATTTTGATTCCTTGTAATTAACACGGATGACTATAAAACAGAAATCATCAACAACGTACCATTTTGGAGTCTTCAAATCCAATGCTCCATGAGGGAAATATCTGGGGAAAGTGACTTGGTACACAAGGAAGCTAACAAATTATTGGGAAACACGTCGAAATTACAACAAATTCAACACCAAAAATCTGAAATCAAATCAGTAAGAAACTGAAATGGATCGAAAGACGGGAAAAAACGAAAAAACGGGAAGAGAGAATAGGGAATGAAAAATTCAGAGAGTGCCATAGTCTTCTTCGCCGCCGAGTTCTGTGTTTCTTCCCCTACGGATTCGCGCCAATTCGTGGCCCTAAATCGAGTCGCTTCTCTCTCTCTCTTCCTTCTCTTTCTCTACGTTTTTTCAAAATATATATATATATATATTATTATATATCTCAATCAAAAGAGATTTTGTTTAGTTAAAAACTTTAGTGAAACTAAAACTAAAAAAAAGTTATATTTTAGAAAGAGAAATATATTTATTAAAAACAAATATATAGTTTTAAATCAGAAAATGAGAAATGAAAATTGCAATAATTATTTAACAAATAAGAAAAGAAATCAAAATCTTTATTAAAAAAAGAGAAAAAAAGAAGAAAGTATCAACCTTATTGGACTGTGGAGTGGAAAGCCCAGTTCCAAGGGCCCAAAAGCGAGAGAGGTGTTTTTTTTCTCCGCACCGTTGAGTCAGTGATGCCGAGACGAAACGCTTTCACTGACACGATCTCTTTTCCTCCTGTAGTATCCTCTTTCGAATCGAATCTGGAAGGGTTCTCAGAAGTCAGAAGATGAAAAATTAATTGACAGAGGTTGGCCATGGAACCTCCTTAGCTGGTTCGCTTTCACACTGCCCATCTCTTCTTCGCCTGTGAAATATCAATTAACTAGGGGGAGAGACGAACTCATTTAATATCGTATTGATAGACTCAAGAAGACAAGAGGATCGAGATCAAACCTTACGGATGCCACAAGTTTTGATGTCGCAGAGATCTATCTCTATCGTCGATCGTATCTGTATGGGAGAAGAGAACTGCATCAGGTAGGAGAAGGAGAGATGAATGGATTTCTTTGTTTTTTTTTTTTGGTTTCTTGAAGAAGAAGGAGAGAATACAGAGCTCTCTG
Organism: Camelina hispida; assembly: GCA_023657505.1. Lineage (NCBI taxonomy): Eukaryota > Viridiplantae > Streptophyta > Magnoliopsida > Brassicales > Brassicaceae > Camelina > Camelina hispida. Next base: position 27,580,221 of record CP094634.1, on the reverse strand, counting down.
GTTTCGAATCTACAAGCAAAAAACAAGTTAGGGTTTTTTTTTTTTTCAAAAGAACAAAGAAGGAAACTTTAGGTTTTGGTTTGCTTTCGATGAGTTTTGATTTTTATACCATTGGGCTCTCTCTCTCACAAAACTACGTACAACGGCTACTTTTTTTTTTACATGTTACCGTTACAACAATCATGGGCTCTCTCTCACAAAACTACAACGGCTTCTTTTTTTTGACGGCTACAAAGTTCAACGGCTACTGCACGTAGATACGGGGCCTAATTATTAGAGATGGTCAAGTTATATAACTTGAGCTTGCATGTTGAACTTTCCTCTTCAATCTAAGCTTTGTTTCAGCTCTCTGCCATCGCTCTGGTCTGTCTTCTCTCACTCCCCACTTCAGACCTAAAACATGATCACCTCTTCATTCCACCTCAGGTATATACGTCTTCTTACTTTTCAGCTCATCTCTGAGCTGCTCCCTATCTTTCATTTAACTCTTAGTCTTAGATACAGATAGAACAAGGACTAGAAAGAGAAAAGAGAGAAACTTGAATACTGCTACATCGTTTAAATAATGGATCACTTGGATATATGCCACTCAATTACTTGGGACTCTGGACTTCACAACTACTAGTACTAGACATCACTTTTAACACCAATTAATTAAGCGAACAAAAAGGTACATTTATTTGATCCAAAAGTTCTGCCATAATTTTACAAAATTTAATAATGTTGTTGATTGATGTCTTTACTATACTTGTTCTGTTTTCTGTGCTCTGTTATCTACAATAATGTTGTTGGTTGACCCTAACATATGGAGCAGATATGTTGTCAATTTTAAGTACAATCTAAGAAGAATATTAGCACAAATAATGATATTTTATTAATTCCAACATGTCTTCTTTATAACTCATCTACTATATAACTATATTATATAGTATTTTAAACATATTTTAATTGTACATATTCATAATATTTTAAAAATTTATTAAGTTTATATATATTAATTATAATATTTAAATAAATGTGAATCAAAGTTCTTCTTACGTTAAGAATCAAAGCTCACGGGTATTGGAAAATAAAATGGGAATCAAATTGTTGTTTTCTTTATTTGCAAATGATTCAGAAATAAAATATCTTCCAAACACAATAAAATGTGTGGTTAATTATATCACATGTTCTGTTTACATATTAATTTTGCTGTAATTTTTTAGTTGGAATAAAATGTAAAATATTTATGAAACAAAATCTGAAGTAATGCTATTTTTGGAAAGTTTTTAGGGATTAACTTTGTTAATAAATTTGTAAATAAGTATAAATAAAAGGGTAAAATCCAAAATGTAACTCAAAAATGTATATATAGATTTGCCTAATTTTACAAATTGAAATAATTTAGGAAATTGATTATATATTGTGCAATTAGTTTCTATGCAAGTTTGGTAACTAATTTAATGGGATATTCATGTTGATCGCCGCTTAAGGTGCGTCACATTGATTTTGTCACATCGAGTTATTGTTTCAATGTTATTTGCCTAATTTTACATTTTGTAATAATTTTTGGGGGGGGGGGATTGGACACATGATTTTGACAGAATTTAATAGACATTTGAATTCTAGTGTTATTCAACATGAGATTTAACAAAATCTTTTAAATTCTAGTGTTATTCATCTTGTATATTTCTTCATTCTATTACATTCACGTGTTATTCAATGTTTTTTAATTTTGCAAACAAAAATGATTTGACGAGAATTTAATAGAAAACTAAGTGTAAAATGTACAGAACAAATTCTGAGCTTTTAGGTTGAGATTTGGATGGAACATATATATCTATCGTTAAGGGATCAAATGGTTAGAGAAGTGAGTCATTATTAATCAAAGCCGAGATTCATACGTCTTCTCTAAATCGGCTTCATCATAAAGAGAGGTGATCGTATCTTCTTTCCTTTCAAGTCCCAATTGATTCAGATTTCAGTAGTTTAAACTAATAAATTGATTTGGATTAGTACGAACTAATCTGCTCCGACATCTTGCTCACCATCATGATGCTTACCACAAAAATGACATGTCTTACCAGTCCTACCGGTGGTTTCCACCACCTCCCCACGTCTTGCTCTCTCTCTCTCACTTCCCTTCTCTCCTCCATCGCAACTCCAAAGATTTTCTATCTTAGCACTGCTAGGCTAGCAGTTATCCTCTTTTGATTGGACGGAGCGGATCGAGCATCAACGCACGTGACAAAAACTGAAACAACGGCAAACGGCGGCAACAAAACCACAACTTCGGTTCCACCTCATAAATGAAAAGATGACAACGACACACACCTTCTTTGGTGGATGGGATTTCTGCTAGGTTTTCATGCTTCGTGGTTGCTAAGGGAGTGGGAACAAAATAGAGAAATAAGAAGAATTGAAATCTTTTTGATTCTATTAAAATATAATTGCTAGAAATAAAGAGAGAGATTTGGAAGTCTTTTACACTACTAGAAAATCTGCTATTTATGTCTTTAATTCCATTCAATCAGTTTCTATTAAATTCTTTCATCCAATACAATCGCTTATATACTCTGCAATAAGTTTATATGCCAGTTTGGTAACTATTTTTCCGGTATACTTATTTTGTTTCTTTGTTTTTCTCTTGCAGAGATTTTGGTGGATAATTTTAAGGAATAGTTTTGCAAATTTAATATATTATCATATTAAATTTGTTAACATGTATAAAATTTCAATTTTTAATTCTTTCCATCTATACTAATCATAATTAATTAATTTTATTTCATTAAAGAAATATTGCAAAATCTAAACTAAATGATTATTTGTTTTTGTTTAATTTTATTAAATTGATTTGTTGTTTCTGTAAATATCTCACAATATAAAACCAAATCAAATATGTATATATATATATATATATTTAATTTTGATTTTAATTCTTTGATTTATTATGGAAACAACATTTAAACAGCTTCCAAAGATATTGAGTAATTATCGGTTTTATTTATATGGCATGTAGAATTTAATTTTGATTTCCTTATATATCAAACGAAATTGATTAATTTTTTTTTAAATCTGTTTGGATACTCATTTATAACTGATCTGTTTAATCACATTATACACGATCAATATAAATAGACCTTTTTGTGAAAAAACTAAAACCTATAACACATATATATTTCTCAAATACCAATAATTCTTTTTTAAAAAAAACATGATGAGTATCACAAAAACTATTGTTTCTTTCTTTCTTGTAGTAATATTGGCAATTTCGATGTCGAAAAATGACGTTTTGGCCTTCGGATTTTTCTTTACAAAAATAGTCGGATTTATTGTTTTGTGTGTACATAATAGCTTTTATATAACTACGATTAATCATTAAAAACCATTACTTGAATAACATTTTCTCAGGAAAAATATATAGAATAGCCATTAGCCATGTATATACATATTTATGTGTGTAATCTATGCTTTTTTTTAAAAAAAAAAGTTTGATATTTTATTGAACACTTATACAATATGGCTTATGGCATATATATAATTATAGTGATCACTTGTTGTTTATATACGTGCAGATCCTGGAAACTGCATTGGTATTCCATGTGTGCGGTTCCAGTTTGGAAGCCATGAATGTCAGCCTGCTTGTCAAGCAAGAGGGTTCAGAAATGGAGCATGTTTTATTGTTTCTTATAATAATGTTCAATGTTGTTGCAATAAGTGATTACAAAAATATAATGCTCTCTTATTGTTGTGCGTTTGTGTGTTCAACTTTGTTTTTCCAACTTTATAAGATGATTTTCCTATTGTGTTTTGACTAACAAATCTAAGTAAATACAAAAACTGTTTTATTATTCTACTGATTTAAATCAACCGTAAATAACGCTTCATTGTGTTATAGAATTAAATTCCTAGTTGTCGACGCCTCGACGGCAAGGCCATGGAAGGCCTTAGAGAACACATTAAAAATACCGAGAATATTGTGATGAAGCGTTTTGTGAAACACATCCGAAGGCCTTCACAGAAACGTTCAAAAATCGATTATAATACGGTAGAAATTGATATTGTTACTTTTCGCGTTTTTAAATCCAGTGAGTAGAAAACGAATTTACTTTTGGTTAAAACTATATGACCGCAGAAATCCAAATGAGATATAACAATTAAAACTTTTGTAAAACCATAAAAGCAGGGCAATCACTAGTAGAATTGTTCTGTATAGTTACGATTTAATTTGTAGGTATTACATATTATCCGTAGCAAAAAAATATTTGTTACTATTAGTAATTATTTCGTCGTAGCAAATTTTATCTCCGTCACTAATTGTGGTAATTTGCTACCAATTAGATACTAGTTAATTAGTAGCAAATAGCTACTATTTGTGACTTATGTTTGTCGCAATTTGCTACGGAAAAGTAACGAACAAAAATGTAACAAATAGATACAACCTGCTACTAGCTCTCTATGTAACAAATTTATGATTATGGTTGAATTGTATTTATACAAATTATTTTTATTTTTAGTAATTATTTTTAAATTATGAATAATGTTGTACTTTTGGAATGAAATAATATTTAAATAAAAATACTGTATTTATTATTATGAAACCATCATTTAAAAAAAAAACTGTATTACAAAATAAAATTAAAAACATAATTAAAAATAAGTAGATGAACACACTATCCTTCCTCTTTGATAATTAAAACTCACTATCACTCCAATCCCCAAAGAAAATTACAAGCGTGAGTTTAATAAACTAAGTGCAGTTGCATCCACTATAAGAAACTGTAATCTCTTTAGAATACTCAAACCAATAGAGAAGCTCAACCAATTATCCACCTTGAAGCAAGATTTGAATCATACTCGTGAGTTCCCTCTTAGAACCATCAAGGTCTTAGAGAATATGTTAGCCAAGCTCAATTTATGTGTGGCCAAACATAATTCCTGAGCTACCAACAAATGTACTGTCCGTACAATTTATTTTGTTATTGTTTTCTAAGATTTCTGAAACAATAAATAGAATATGTTTAATTATTTTATTACATAATTTCGAAATAATTTTATTATTATTTTATTAAATAATTTCGAAATTATTTTATTAATGATTTCTTGTAATCTAATAAAATAATAATTACTATTTTTTTGGATAATCATTTTTCGGTTACAATAAATTAATATTAAAATTCTGTTATTATATTTTGTATTAAAATACAGTGGCATTTTGTGTAATATTTTACATGGAGTAGGGTTATTTGTTTAAAGGGTTGCTTAAATAAGTATATAGATAACTATTAGAAAATCACTTAAATTTCTTTAGAAGCCGAAAAAGATTTTTCTAGAAGACTTTCATTTACTAACCCTAAAAATCGACACCCATTCCTCACTATAAAAAGTCATATGAACAAAACATCAATTGTTTCATTCCAACTTTTCTATGTTTTTCTGATGTTTTATTTTGTTTACTATATTCAAGTATTTTTATCCAATATGATATATATTAATGTATTTAATTTTTATTTTACTGGAACATCAAAACCGTTGTGAATCTATCAATTTATATGTTCTTATGTGATACGGGTATGTACAAAATTTCATTTAATATTTTTCTAATTATGATGCTGATTATGACTATCAAACTTAATTATGAATTTGATTAATATTTTTGGGTAAATGATAAATTGTTCTTATGGTTCATTACATTATACATATTAGTGTAACTTTTACAAGTGGAATTTTTTATAATATTTTATGTAAGGTACTATTTTCTACTACTAAAATGATCAAATTGACTTTTTTTTTTGTGTTGTTAGTACTTTTCTAAACGGGACAAATGCCGTTTAAATCCCCAACTTTCAAAATTACGCCAAAAAAAACCTGGACTTTCAGAATGCCATTTTAATCCTCAAGTTTTGGTTGACTACAGAATTATATGATAAACTTTTGTTGACCTGGCTGTTTTGGTCATCGTGATAATCTTCGTTAGAAACTCCAAGACGGAGTTAATTGGCCATTAACGGTGTCCGTCTATCAGAAAACGACGTCGTTTCTCTTAATGAAGAAACATAAAATCCCCAAATCGATTTCTAGGGTTCAAAAACCCCAAATCGATTTCTAATTCGAAACCCCTAAATCTTTCTCCAATTCCAAACCGTTGAACAGAAATCTCTCATTATCTGAAATCGAGACGAAACCCTAATTGCGATGGCTAGAACCCGTGGAGGAGGACGGAAGCTTCCAACTCGGTGGTCAATGAGACTGAGTTCGTCGGAGACAGTGGAGGCAATGGAGACGGTGGAGACAGCGGATGCAATGGAGACGGTGGAGACTGCAGAGCCAATGGAGACAGAGGCAACGGTTCGCAACCCATCTGAGAGTGAGGCTGTTTCAAACCAAACCGAAGGAGCGACTGAGAATTGTCAACCGAAACAGAAAAAGCGAAGGAAGTATCGAAAAAGGAAGAAGGGTGAAGATATTGAAGAAGATTGTGAGGCTGTTAGTGGGGATGATTGTACGGTGGCTTGCGATGAAGACTGTGATGAGATTGGTTATGGAGACGAGGTAAACAGAAACGAAAACGAAGAGGAAGTTCGTCAATCTGAACCAATTCTAGGTCATGGTCTAGAGCATTCTTTAAGGTTGGAAGTTGCTGCAATGACAACTTGAACAACCTTAGTGAGTCGTTCAATAGGACAATCCGCCAAGCGAGAAGGAAACCGTTACTAGAGATGTTGGAAGACATTAGAAGGCAGTGTATGGTGCGCAATGCCAAGAGATATATAGTCGCTTGTAGATTGAAGACTCGATTCACAAAGAGAGCTCATGCTGAGATAGAGAAGAATATTGCTGGGGCACAGGCTTGTCAAAGGTGGATGGCAAGACACAACAAACATGAAATAAAAGATGGTGATATGATTTACGAAGTGGACATGAGTGCTCGTACATGTGGTTGTATAAAGTGGCAGATGACAGGGATACCATGTGCTCATGCTGCATCTGTCATCATAGGGAAGAAAGAGAAAGTTGAAGATTATGTTGTGGACTGGTACACAGCAAGAATGTGGGAGCTAACATACTACCACTTGCAGGAACCATCATCTCAGGGACCACCACCGCAGGAACCATCATCTCAGGGACCACCAAATCATGGAACATCACAGAGAGGAGGATCATCATAGCGAGGACGATCATCACAGCAAGGATGATCATCACAGCGAGGACGATCATCACAGCGAGGAGGATCATCACAGAGAGGAAGATCACATATACCACCAAATAAGAGAGGAAGAGCACATATACAACCACCGCAGACAGGAGGATCTCAGGATGCATCTCAGGGGAGGCGGAAGTTCTCGGACAGGAGGTTGGCGTCCATGGTTTCAATGTTCAAGCTAATAAGCTTCTGTTGATGCAGTTTATGTGTTTTTTGGTTAGTGGCAGAACCGTATTTGGTGTTGTTGTTTGAGTGGTTTGGCTTGTGTGTCATTACCATTTTAGGAACTGTATTTGGTGTTGTTGTTTGAGTTGTTTGGCTTGTGTGTCATTACTATTTTAGGAACCGTATTTGGTGTTGGTGTTGTGTTTTGTTTTGTATTAAGACATGTTCTATTAGGTTATTTTCAGACATGATCTAAACATGAAATTGTCTATTTCATTCATCACCTCCAAGCGATTACAACACAGACAAACCATTTATGAAAATACACTTAATAACCAAAAACAACTTTCTTCTCTTTTCCTTGACCATACATCACATAAACCAACATAATGGTGATAACACAAAGCCACACAAAACACACTTTGAAGCACACTTTACATTTGTAAACTTCCATTTTGCTAATCATTTCTTCATCCTTCAATTCTTGAATCATAGCCTTTAACTCATTTGCCTCACATTTAGCTTTGCTAATCTCATTTGCCATGATCGCTACTCTTGGCAGAGCATCTTCAACTTCTTCAAACATGGCATCCTCGACCCACTTAAACAAGTGATTCTAATGTACATATAAATGACACATTATTACCTTGAATTGGCTAACATAACGAAGAACAAGTTTATATACTTACATCTTTCTTGGTTGTCCACGAATTCGCATCTCTTTTGCTGGCACAACGGAAGAAAGGACGTCCCGGATTCTCTTGCGTCTTAGAAGTAAAGATAGTGACACCTAAACCACATACACACTTCGACGGCACACCACGCTCACCGACGACACCGGAAGTGACAGAGCTGGAACTCATTGGAGAAAGATTTAGGGGTTTCGAATTAGAAATCGATTTGGGGGTTTTGAACCCCAGAAATCGATTTGGGGATTTTATGTTTCTTCATTAAGAGAAACGACGTCGTTTTCTGATAGACGGACACCGTTAACGGCCGATTAACTCCGTCTTGGGGTTTCTAACGGAGTTTATCACGATGACCAAAATGGCCAGGTCAACAAAAGTTTATCATTTAATTCTGTAGTCAACCAAAACTTGAGGATTAAAATGACATGTTGAAAGTCCAGGCTTTTTTTAAGCATAATTTTGAAAGTTGGGGATTTAAATGACATTTTTCCCTTTTCTAAACATTTTAATATTTATTTTATCAAAATTCATTTTATTACTATTTACTCTCTTTTTTCCCTACTATTCTCTTTTTTCCCTACTATTCTTTTATCCAAACTCATTACACAAATATATGATTTTATGTAATTGACTGTAAAAATGAAAATATAGCATATTTCAATCTATATTAATAAACAATCCTACTTTTAGTACACATAAGAATTCTATACTACTAACAAAATATTTTCTAATTTCTATACTAACTAATATATCTATATTTGTAAGGTTGTACATATTTTAAAAATTCTAATTAAACATTAGTTATATATAGTTAATCTATAAAACAAATTACATTTTTTATAAAAAGAATAGTTTCACGGTGTACCGCGGGTGAATATATAGTTAGACTAATTAATTTGAAAAATGTCAATTGTTAGAGATACCGGAGCCTCCCCAGTTATTTGTCAAGTTTTTAGAATATTGTGCATTAATTTAAAGAGGTTCTGCTGTAGGACACAAGTAAAATTTTGTGTTTTAAAAAACCATAAATATTTAACCAATTACAACATAATGTGTCCCTTTTTATTTTATAAACGAGGCAAAGGCCAAAAGTTGCAGAACATGTGAAGTAATCTTTAGTTTGTCATTGTATTGTCCTGAAGCTTACAGTTTAGAGGTTATGCGGCTTACGGTCGCTTCTATAGATCCATGAGGTTCATCGGTTGGCAGGTACACATCATCTTTAAACTGCAAAAGTAAATTATTAGAAACCAAATGTGTTTTGGCATATTATTTTTGAGTATTTACAATGGTTTCATCATAAAAGGTAAGATCACAGAGACATTCTTACCTTCACCATTGAAGGGTTTTCCTTGGTTGAAAGGTTTACAGGTAGAAAGTGAATATTTGGCATTTTCAGGTGAATCGATGATACATCAGTGAACCTGTTCATGTTAACAAGAAGCTAATCATGGTAAGAATCACATAATCACAACAGAAAACAAAGAGAAAATACACAGAATATGCTGATACCTTCTGAGTACAGCGCTTCCCATAAGATAGAGAGTGCGTTGGACTGAAGGGCTATACACACCAGTTTCTGGAGGACCAAAGAATGTCTCCATCAGAACTTTCTTTACATCCATGAAGTTCTCGCTGAAGTAGAGTCCTTTTGTTGGGATGCTTGCAACTGAATCATACGAGTACCTGCCACCATTATCGTGTATGTCGGTATCAAGAATCAATCACAAATAAGAAAGATGTCGCAAGGCTAATTAACGCCTACCTCCAAGATGCATTCACCTCTGTGGCCAGCATTCTCTCTCGAGTTTCAGGCAGAATGGTGTATTTGTCTCTGACAAACCTCTCAAATCCTGACTGTTAAATTGCATTCAAGCGGTTTTCGTGAACAATCAATTATCAGATCTTGACTTTTGAAATCAGTGTGTCAACATACTAGTCTTACAAAGTAGACTGATACTAATACTATCAGTTTCTAGATTTTCACTCATTCTTCAGATCACTCTTCTGTGTATTTTCTCTATATAGAGTTTCTAAGTTAGAGGAGTAGCCTTCTATTGGACTGCAAATATTTTAATAGATTAGAAAAAGCTATGGCTAAGTTGTTCAAGCGAAGCACAGCAATAAAGAAGACATATACAAAAAGAATTCTGCACATTATCCAAAACTCTAGTACTGACATTATATTTTTTAAACCATTAAGTTTCTGAGACACATTTGTATCCTCACGATAAGAGATCAAACTGGGAAATGCTGATCTAAAGACCATAGAACACATTAAACTCACCATTATCCAAAAATATAACAGTAATAACATAAAAAAAATTCAACACCTTTTAACAAGATATATCTGCAGAGAGATGTTGTATACCTGGGTTGTCTTCAGTAGAGCTAGTCCTGCAATACCAGAAGTTAAGTTTAGTGCACCAGACTTTTCTACTCGTGCCTTCACAGTATGAGTCTCTGATCCCAGCTTGAAACCTTCAACAAATTGATTGATTGAGAAAGTCATCAAACTATAGCGAAATTGGTTCCAGAAAAAAAAAAAAAAAAAACTCACCATGTAAATGTGGTTTGCCACCGATAGATACACGCTCCCAGGGTTTCTCAATGATATTTATGATAGCAGTATAAACCTGGGAAGGAAACAATGAAAGAGCTTAACCATATGGAGAAAAAAAAAAAACAGACGTTGAATTAAAAATAAATTACGTTATTGCAAGAAACGGTACATCTTTAAGGGTAATCAGCAAGATGAAAATATGGAATTGAGTAGAAAAATATATGGTGATAGTGTTCCCATACATATTTGATCATACCTGTGGATAAAATGAGCAAAAGTGTTTACCAATAAGTATGGCAAATTCCTCCACCGAGAGTCGATCTTCACATTCCTTGGCTTTCACATAAACCTTCATTCCAACATAGAAGATTGGCAACAAAAAAAATACTTGGATGGGAATTTTAAGAAAATCAGCAGATTTAAGCATGAATAAGAAGAAGAAAGTTGGTGAAACGAATCCTAACGACCAGAATCTAGGACCAACAATCCAAGTCTAAGCCAGGCAGAGAAAGTTCACTAAATGACTAAAATAGGCAATAACATGTAATACAACATAAGAACAGAACCATGAACATCATTCATTATCCTCAAGAGCTAACAAAAGTTGTATTTCACAGATCAATCTATGATATGATGTAACAATCCAATACTAAGCACAGCCACAAATGAAATGGGCAATTCAAAAGTGTTTCAATCTTGTTTTGTTAAGACTTACAGTGTTTTTCATGGTATCAGTGGCGACAATATCGGAGTTATCATCACGGTAGTAAGAAGAGAGACAGTGAGAGAGAAGACTGATACTAACGTTCCACTCAACAAAGTGATGAGATCCGTCTCTCCAAACTCGCCCAACTCTCACTCGAGCCTTCCCATGTCTCTGCTCCAATCTGATCCCATCTGCTTCTTGTGCCATTATTCCTAAGCTTCATCAAAAAGAAATTCATTTTTTTTTCAAAGCGGATCAAAGCTTTACTAATCTAACTTAGTAGACCATTCAAAACCCAGAAATCGATTTATAACTCACTTGCGATTCAAACGAAAAAAGCAACCAAAATCGTTTCTCTAACCTCTGTTTGGAAGCTTGAGTATATCGATCGCAACGAAGAAAGGGTTGACAGAGATTATCTTTGAGACTGTGAGTGATTTAATGATGAGAGAGATGCGTTAGAGGCGTGAGATCGATGATGACGGGTTCGATTACGTGTTAGATCGCACTATCGCAGAAGAAGAAGATTGCGTAGGAGAGTTTGGTTTTGGTCATTTCGGTTAACAAATTTTAATTCAAATTATTTCCGGTTTGATTTGGTTTTCTTAATCGAACTTTTGTGATGGTTTGGCTCTTTTTTTCTTAATCTATGAATATTCAACTTGTATATAAAATGATGATGGGGGGGATATACATGAAATGTTCTATACCACATGTTTTGTTGTGTCTGTAAAATAGACTAAACTTACTTTCTTACTGTTCTTTTGCTTTTTTTTTTTTTTGGTTTGAGTCATGGCTCGAAAGAAGGAACATGAGTTGCGGTAGTGTGCGTCAAACTGTAGTTTAATCTGTCTAAGACGCTTCTGTATGGATCTTCCTCTCGTTTCTTCAACAAATAAGCTATACTATTCTCTACTTCCGCTTTTACCTCCAAGTAAACTTGGTTTGCTTCTTCTCTGTCTTTTACTAGTTCTGGTCTTCCCTTTGTCTCTATCGGTTTCCCAAACAGGTAATAGAACCTACCCGGGATTTTCGGTACCAGTCCTGGTATGTAGAGCGGTTGGTTCGCCACATCTCCATCTGATTCTTCCCTATCAACAACAAAACAAAACAACACTCATCAATCTTTTGACTAGTAACAACTTCAGTCATTAGTACCCTTCTGGTTGTTTCAATAGCCAATTTCTATGTTATTGTTTTTCAAAAACATGATCACAAGTTCCAGTTACATGAAAAGCAATTTTTTACCTTAATTTAAATTGTTTGGTATCGCGAGTCAGATCCTTGATATAGTCATTGAGAATTGGAATCTTCATCAGGTCGTTGTAATCAAGAACCAACTGCAATAGCAACAGAAAAATATATATATGTTTGCCTCGTTTCAATTACTGTGCACAAGAAACTCGGACTATGGTAAGGTTTGCTGTGACAGGAAGCTTACTTCAGCTATGTCGTCTTCACCAACCGTTCCAAACGGCACTATTGTTGCACCAAACCGTGCTGCCATTCTTACAAACTCTTGATTTTCAGGCCAAATTAATTTGTACTGTTCACCCTGTAAGGTCGTAGAAAATAATCTAATATATAATCATCAGAATTTTAACAACACATATTTAGCAGATTAACATAAAAATTCTGTTAAAAAATGCTAACGGTTGGTGTAGTAACTTAAACAAACAATGAAGACTTAAATAGCCAACAATGAATGGATTCTTAAACAATGAACTTTAAAAGTTTCATCAACTCTGTTCTCATCTCTCTATGACCTTAGGGGGATATGCGGGTTCAGCTGGCATAATCAAGACTGTTTGATTTCACCCGTTTTTAGTGGGTGGAATCACTCCTTTTGGCTACTACTTTTTCATGTGCTAAACTAAGAAAAGAAAAAGATATGAGTAAGATGGCTAACTAACCCGGTTATGGAGAGCCTCTCGTGCACCGCCCGGGAAGAGAAGGACATGAGATTTAGAAGATAACAGCTTAAAAAGATTGGTTGCAGTGACAGGATAGGCACCAAATACCTTAATCCAGTCACTATAATCAAACTCCTTACTTGGATTATTATCTGAATACAGAACCGGATGGGCCATTCCACGAAAGAGAATGTTTTTTTCTTTTATAAATGCCTCGGACATTGGACCAAGTTCAAGACCCATCAACATGTGGTAACCAATAAGTAACACCGGACCTTCATCTGGAACACCAGCGAGTCCCCTCACTATTTTCCCGTCTTCCATAGTTGAAAAGAACACAGAACCAACAGCATTTCGCAAGAATCTGCATATCACAAAGGAATCAAATCAGACCAGATACATCACATGAAGCTTAGTGCATTTGGGTCTCTTTTGCTCATTTTAAGGAGATCCAACGAACGAGACAATAAATTAACTTCTACTGTCAGTGTTTTTGTCAGAAAGTTTTAAAGAGTCAAGGAAGACTTAGCATGGGTACCCGAGCACTTCATCAAGGGCGTAATCAAGTTCTCCCTTACTTGGAGGCAAGAAATCAGAAACCAAATCATATCTCCAAGAGCGCCGGTACTTGCCTGTACCTTTTATAACTGTGAGCAAACTGACGCTATCTTCCTGTGAAAATGAATAACAAAGTCAGTCACCGAATAATAGTCATACTCTTCTGTGTTTTTCTCTTCTTGTAAGAAATTACTTTTGACACTACTTCATTAGCTTCACCTACCATCCATAACAAAAGGAAGTGCATTCAAAAGTAATCAGTATGTGAAATTATAATTACCAGTAGAAGGGTATGCCCATTGTCCTTGAAGCATCGAACTGAGCAGTTTTTTAGTACCCCATGAAGCCGCTTCGCTTCTTCTTGGCTAGGAAGCATCATATCTTTTCCACTGAAAGTCCATGAAATCCAAAGTCATTTCTATTTTCTTGATAATATGTCAACCATTGTACGCCAGCCAGGTCTGTGATATTACTTACATAGACCAAAAATAAGGAAGAGAGAAGAAATGCAATACAATAAGGAAGAAGATAACCTAGCAAGGATCAAGGTCTCAGCTTGAACTGCATGGATGCGGGAATTGGCATAAGCAGAGCTAGATCTCAGCAACTTAAGCTTCCAAAGTAAAGTTTCCCGTGGAATAATTTCACCGAGATCCTGAAACCGTATAGTTAGAAAAGATGTCATCTTGCATTGATACAGGATAACAGGACAAAGTAAATGCAATAAAAAAAAAATAAAAAAAAAAAATAAAAAAAAAAACACTCACAGAGAGAAGCGGGAGCATAGTTTTAGTAAGCCTCTGTCTCAACTTTTCCAGTTTTATACCTGATGGAAGTTGGTTGTCGATACCAAGTGTTGCCATCTTTATTGGATCACCTAAAATTCCAAAAAAGCCTAAGTAAAGACAATTTAAATAGAAAAAAAGGACTTATTAACTTATACAATTTTAACATCAGTTCATGTACCCATAATAAAGCTTAGAGCATATGGAACTGTAAAATGAAGCTCCTCTGGCACCATCTCTAATATAGGGATCAACGGCTGTAGCGGTGACCTATCAAATGATGTAGCTAGAAAAAAAAAGAGAAAAACGTATTTGTCCATCAAATAACAAGCTTATGCAAGTATGCATTTAGATACGAAGCTACAAAACTGAACAAATAAATGTTTGCTAACCTGGGTTAACTAGTATCAACACCAAGTCTAATGAACTGTTTCTGGCAGCAACAGCAAGAGCCAGGCATCCTCCAAAAGAATCCCCCACAAGATATATCGGCTTATTTGGACGTGTAGCCTGCTCCTGCCTCAAAACATCTTCGACTATTTTCACCAGGCCTTAATTGTAAAACCAACATTAAAGAACATTCAGAGAAAAGAGCAAACAACATCAACAACTACTGACCTTATAGAGAAGAAGCACTCGTTAGATATTTCTATCTATTTGGAAGTCAATCGTATACATATAACAGTAAACGTGTATTTGGACAACCATATTAATTCATGGAAATCTTTTCCACGCATTGTTACAATCTTCCATTTGATGTCACACAGAATGAGCTGAGTGCAGGTAATCTAAGCATTGTTGTATGTATATATACTCGTAGAAATCTATGTATACACAGATATATATCTCAAGGAGGTAACATAAGCAAGGGAAGATCTATTCTATGATAATAAAGAGACAAGTACGTATAACCAAATGTTTATATCGCTGTTTTATATTACCTTCAAATGGAGTTCGGTCAAGTACAGGAATATGCAGGCACGAGACATGAAAAGCCCTGTATTGGGAAAAATACAATAACAACAGTAAGAGGTAACATAACCACAAGAAACCTTTATTTGGATTAGTTTTTTTGCTATAGATACTATTGCTTCTGCATTAAGGGTTGTTCAAGTTTATATAAGAACTGAGACTAATAAGCTTGTTATTTGTTCAGTTTTGTAGCTTCGTATCCCTGTTTAACTATGGATCCACTTCCACATTCTTAATCCATAGTTAAATCAAAGAACTGAGACTAATAAGAAAGAGTTAAACATACTTGCCAAGAGCTTTGTGATGTGGAACGAGGCCCATCCCTGTGCCATCAAGCCCTGTATACAAAATTCACATCAAGCATTACAAAAGTCAAATCCATATATATTAAAAGCTTGGAACTTTGCAACGGACAGGATCTAAGAATCAGATACTTAAAGATAAAAACAGTAAAAACGTATAACTAAGAATTCAAGTAAACAGCCTAAAGAATCAAAGAAGTGAGAAATGAATACAAAGGTTTAATTTTTTAGCGTATGAGAGAGACAGACAAAACCCAATTACTGAATTTGTTTTACCGGGTAAGAAGAGTAACGTAGGAGCATCTTCAACGGGTCGACCACAATCAACGGGACTAAACCACCGTGGAGGACCACCGTCAGGTTTTTCCAAGATCTCTTTAGCCGCAGAAAAGTAATCTTTGACAGATTTGGAGCCGTACCCATCATCCCACAACAGCTCAATTTCATCACTCACTATCTTCTTCTGGGATTTTACTTTCCCGTTCACTTCATTTGCCCCATTTTGCTTTTGAACAGTAGAGACAGAGACCGAACCGTTGTTCACAGGCTCCACTGATGTCGTCTTCTTCTTCTCACCAGAGATTTGAGCTCTTACCTTGAAATTGGGTCTTCTTTTGTTACAATTCCATCTCAAATTTGGTAGCACCGATAGGCTTGAAGAACATGTTGCCATTGCCTTTGTTTGATTCAGGCAGGCAACGTAAGGAAAATTAATTCTTAGAAAAAAAAAAAAATAATTACACAAAATGGGAAAAGATTGAAACTTTACAAATATCTTACAAACGTTTTTGGAATTAGACAAAAAAAAATATTATTAATTTTTCTTCTTTCTTTCGGTTTCCTTTTACATTTATTTATTTCATGGAAAGTGCTAATAAAAGTATCTTTAGTAGAAAGTGGAATAATTTCAAAAGATGTTCTAAAATTTCATCCGATCTCTGTTTTTGGTTTTTTTTTTTTTTTTTTTTTTTAATTTTCATATTCATACTTAAAATGAAAAATAAATCAATTTTGTACTCTTGTGTTTTTTTAGCTAGACAATTAATTTGGTAGAGACATTTAATCTGCGACGTGGAATAAAACAAGTACACAAAAAAAGTTATTAAACTCATTTAGTAGTTATAATCCCATGAAATGATTATATTAGTTAGCTTCCAAGTTTTAACATTATGGCTGCAAATGGATGCAAAAAAAATAAAAAAATGGGTTGAATAAAACTAGATTGAATAATATTCAACTTATTCATCTCTAAAATAGTGGTTGAACAAGTTGAAGATTTTTGCTGTAGGATTAGGCTGCAAATGGTTGCATGGTTGAAGAGATTGAACAGGTTGAAAAAAATTATTCAACCAATTTTCACCATTTGCATTGTAAAGGTTGAAGAGGTTGAAAAAAATTATTCAGCACATTCAACCCAAAAAGTTGAAAAAATAAACTAATCCTACAGCAAAAATAATTTAATTAAAAATAATTTAACCTATAATACATATTTTTCCCCCATATTTCTCACTATCATTGTATCATATGTATATATATATATATATATATATATATATATTTCTAATTCCTCTCTCAATATCCCACTAAACAATTATTATTCAGTATAAAAGTTGTGTTTAATTTAAGTTTTCTTATTATCATTTTCCAAGCTGTTATGTTTAATCGTTTCATTTATTTCTCTAACTAATTGTTCTGATCTTAATAATGAGAGAGCTAGATTTTGAGAGAGATATTTGATTTTAAAAACTGATAGATTTGTAGAGGGTTTCACTTTTGTGTTTTAACTTTTTTAAATATATATATATATATAAACTTTGAGAATCTCATGTCGTAGTATTCTTAAAAAATGTGTTTAATGAATAAAATTGTGAAGATCCTATGTCCCAATATCACTAGATTTTGATAAAGGGCTTTCAAAAGATTGAAAATTTACAAATATCTTACAAAAGTTTTTGGAATAGACAAAATAATATTTTTTGTAAGAAAATATTACTAATTTTTAGTGATAACAAAACTTTTCATATAACAAGGTATTTTAGAGTCATCAAAGTACAAAATATCTAAAAGTTCATAAACCAACAACAACGGAATCCCAAAAATTTTAAAATCTTTCCACCAATAAGTATATATTCTGCTAGCTAGGTGATTCATGAGTGATTGTGATTCACAATCTTTTTTTTGATGTCTATGAATTAAGAATCTTTTTTGTATGTTTGTTAAAGTTAGACCAGGAACAAATTTTATGGAGATATATATCTCATACAAGGGAACTCAGAGATGTCTAAATCAGAAATATATCTATACTAGTATTTTTGCAGCAATTTTTTGCTCAAAAATACTTTTTGGAAACTTATAGAATTAAATGAAATTGCATTAAATTTACATTTATTTTTTTCACAGAAAATGTTAATGAAATCGGGAATTTAAATCGTAAAATGATTTTAACGGAAAAATATGTAAAATGAATTGAAGACCATTGATTTCACTTACCTTAAAAATTCTAAATTCGCAATCAAAGTAGAAACAAAATAAATCATTTAATGAGGTACATCGGATCATAATTAATCATTCTATATCCCAACAAATTAATAAGGAAAAATATTGTCAATGCTTTCAAGACCTACTACAAAGCTAAGAACACGAAATATTACATATCATCAAAGTTTGAACTTGCTAACCAAGAAATCTATTAACTAACATTTATCACATTCATCTACATATCACACTATAAATAGATCAAAGTCCTTTCATCTCATCTCACATCTTACCAAAGCAAAATCGTTTTGTTTTAACATTTCATCTCAATATTTTTTTTAAAAAATTCTTATAATTATCATAGTTATCATTTATTTTTTTAAAAGATTTACAGTTAAAACCTCTCATATTTTCAAGATATCAATATATGAATTAAATTTATAAAATTTGTAACTCATTTATTTACTTTCTATTTTTTTTTATAATTTATATGATTTATACAATTTGGAAGAAAAAACAAATTGATTTTTGTTGAATTCTTTTTGCTTTCTTTTTTTGGCAATTTTATTTCTTTTTGTTTTATTTTAAAGGTATCTTCGATTGAAACTTATATTTCTGAAATTTCAAATATGAGAAATATTCAAACTTTTTTAAGAATTCTAAGTATTATAGATATTTAAACTTTAAAAATATTTAAACTTTATAAGAAACGCCAATCATATAAAATTATAATGGTTACAATCTTAATAAATATCATACTAACTCAATCTAATTTTTATAATACAAAATAATAAATATTAAAAATTAAGAATGATATAGTGCGAATTAAAATATCTCGGGACATGGTTATATGGCGGGATGGGTTTGGTCGATATTTATATAATTTTAAAAATATTATTAGTTTGGTGTTACAAGGCTAAAACATCATTAATATTATCGATATTAGAGAAATAGACTTATCTAATTAAGTTGATTAAATTAATATTATGTAAAAACTAAATTATATTGCAGTACTATATGGTTTAAACCATAAAATTGTCAATTATTATACAATTATAACATATTTAATAAACAAAAACAATTTATAATTTAAAAAGTTTTAACTACAAATAACTTGCCCCGCAGTACACCACGGGTCGTAATCTAGTATATATCTTATACCAAGAACAAATTTTATGGACATCTTTCCACCAATAAGTTCACCTAAATAATTGTTACTTGTATTCGTTTATCAAAGATTACGCAGTTATATCTATCATTCTTAATTTCTCTTTTATGATAGATATTTTTTTGTCTTTCTATCATAAGGGTAATTCTTTGTATCAATAACTATAATGAAAGAAAAAACAAAACAAGAGTTAGGTTTGGTGTAGTGTGTGTTTCAGTGGGTTAGGTCACACGAAAGACGTGTTCAAATGGGTTCCGTAAGTTTTTTAACGGTAAAGAAGGAAGAAGCAAAACAAAGCAAGCATCGATTCTTGTCTACGCACTACGCGTATGTCTTTTGGATGTATTCATATTCGTCTGCTTAATTAAGTCCTTCCGTGTCTCAGTTTGGACAACTATGCAAGATCACATGTCCACACTGATCGTACGTACCACATCTCTTTACATTGCTTCTTCTTTTTTTTTCTTTTATAAACTATTTTGGGTATCTGACAACTAGTACTTACATGGATATGAATGTGATGTCTATCGACTATCGTCCAATGCAATTTGCAAAATAAACATTATACCGTTCTGATTTTCTTTTTTAAAGACTATAGTTAAACAGATCTATATAAATACGTTTATTACCATGAAATATAAACACATGGGAAAAAATTGTGGTTTTGTGTTTCTTTTTTTTTAGTTGTTGGCTCGGATTAAGTTTTTGTGTTTCCACAGAAGTTCTCTCTTTTTTTCTTTTTGGAGGAAGAGTGAATCTTGCTAATTTCTATGAGATATTTCCCATTATTATTTTCTCATATGTTACAATTGTGCATTTCTTTCAAAATCAATTGCATATATATATATATATATATATTTCATATATTTCATATATTTCATATATGTTAATACTTAATAGTATTGTCCAAATCAAACTAGGAATATATTTGTTCAAGTAATCAAATAAAGCAATGACTGTAAGATGCTTACTGATTTATAATTTTTTTTTATCACAAACTTTGAAGAGTACTTACTAATCAGCAGTGGTTGTGTTTTGGCAGTCCAAATTAATTCCTATTAGGTTCATGTTGGCAGTTTCAAATATTATGAGATTTTAGATGGCAAAAAGATTCGTGTAAATGGTACTTTAAAATATGAAAGTACGATTTGATTATATTCTCTTTTCTTTGTTGTACGTTTGATATTAAAAGTAGAGGAATATGATTCTTGAGTGTGGAATCTTGCCTTCTCTACCACGTTTCATGCATGTGTAAGCAATATAAAAAGGTAGATGTATGTTTATTTCTTTTCAACTTTGAAACTCACAAGACAGTTTTCTTAATTCTCTCCCTTGGAAAATGGTGGATCGTCATGGTGGGTACAAACGCGACGAGAAGAACCATTATGGTTTTTCTCATCACGATCTTAGAGCTGACCGCGTAGTTGCTCAGGTAGAGAAGTCAGTCAATATAATTATCGGTCATAGACAAACGCAAAGGCAGGCCAGTTCAAGGGAACAAAATCAATCGGGTTACAAAGGCACCACCTCAAGGGAAGAAGGTAAAACGAAGGAGAAATACACAACTATTAAGATCCCCAAATGGAAGCATTATGAATCAGAGAACAAGTTAGGTCAAAAGGAGAGCATGAATGAAAAGCCAACCATGATCGTCGCTGGTGGATGGGTCAGGCCAAATAGAGCCATGTGGGCTTCACCTCCAAATTCCTCAAGCTCCAAGTCACAAAAAAATAATTGATTATCTGAGAGAAGCTGGTGAGAACATATATATGTATGAACTTACATGTTCAAGTTTGGGAAGTAGACAAATGTTGAGAGAGAGAGAGAGCTAAGCACGTCTTTTCAAAACATTCGTTGTGAATCAGCCATGGAGGGTGTGGAGTGGCATATACTAGATATGCGCCTAGATGGGTGAATTTTATAAGTTTGTTATATGTAATAAATATTGTACCATGGAGTCGATATATTTATGTACTGTATATTATGTGCGTATGTAATATATGGAATTCAATAAAACTTATGAGGTCAAAAAAAAAAACAAAAACTTTTCTTTATTATTTTTGATATTTTGGATCAACCGCGTCTGATTCATAATCAATCTCTAGTATGCGGTTAACACAATTTCTCGAGTCGAATTCCGATGAGAAAGGTCGCACATGTGGACTTTTAACCACTTCACTAAAAACACTATTCGGTAAAAATTATCTTTATTTGTTTTCATTTTTTTGTTGTAAATTCATTTACTTTAAATAATCGTATATATATTTTTGAATGATTTAAATTAATATAATTTAATTGTCAATCCATCTTGAATGGTGGGATCTGAAATTAATAAATTCCAAGTATATAAAGTTTGATTTTGAAGTTACTTTAAAAATATTTAATTTGAATGGAAAAATATAAGATAAAAATATCCTAGAGTGGAAGTTATCAACTATAGGCATAACTAGGTTATGTAGATAATTTGGTTTAGAGAAATGATATAAAGATTATGACTTGAAGTTTTTCTTTTATCAAAAGTCTGTATTGAAATGTAATATAACACTTATTCAAAAAAAATAAAAATTAAAAGGACATCTAATTTAAAACAGAGGAAATAATCAATACAATAAAAGAAGAAGGCGTTTCTCTCTAGAGCATGACATATCAACTTTTGTATTAAAGCAGAGACTGACACCTCAGTTAAAATAGGTAACCAACCAAATTATAAGAATTAATACAACTCATCATTTTTCTCCAGTAATAATCCTCGGTTCCACGTCACTTTGTTGACTCGTGGTGTTCGATCGGAGAAGATGGAAAAATGTGACAACCCGTCCGTGGACCCCACTAGCCTCACTGCTAGTTGCCCCCATAGGCTGGCCCTGCAGGGCATCGATTCTAACCCATCACTGTGAATATCCAAATCCACCAGTAGGTTATTGGTGCATGAGGCGTTCCTCGAACCCCGGTCCCTCACCCTTTAACAACCTTCCCACAGACAAGTTGCCACCAATTGACCTGCAGATCACAAACAAAACATGCTGCGGAGACAGTCTCCCTTGACGAGCCAGGGAATCCGCTGTGACATTCGCATTACGAGGAACAAAGGATAGAGAGAAGGAAGAAAACTCCGCTTGGTCTATCTTGATATCTTCGAGGTAGGGTGTAGAAGCTGGCCAGTCATGAGGAGAAGACACCATCTTCACCAAATCAGAACAGTCCGTATAGAAAGCCACGTCCCGATAGTCGTGTCCGATCATGCACCGCATAGCCCAAATAAAAGCTTCTACTTCAGCATGTTATGGAGATAAACTGCGTCGGAAATTGGTAGCTCCCATATCTGACCCCGAGTGAGGGGCAGAACAAACCCAACCTGCACCTGCATAAGTATCTGACTCCTTCCAAGAGCCATCAACAAAACACCTATAACCTGTAAAAGAGGCAAGAAGGGAACGTGGGGGCCCCCTTTGTCGAGAATCAGGGGCAGGTGAGGTATGAGGTTGATCTCCATCCTCAACCTCCACCTGAGCCTGCAACCAGACAGCTGCCTCGCCCTCCTCCAATCAAACAACATCCAGGGGTTTATCCATAACATTCTCAAAGACACGAGCGTTTTGCGCTTTCCAAATATACCACATAATCCACGGAAAGGCGACTATCTGTGATCCCGGATTAGCAGAACCCAAGAAATGATCCACATTAGCGTATACGGACTCCGTCGGAAAAGAAACCGAACCTACAGGGACCTGAGCTAAAGCCCACACCTGTCTAGCCGGTGGGCACCAGAAAATGGCATGATTAATTGTTTCTTCCTCAGCCCCACATCGGACACACCCAGAATCACACGCAATACCGCGACGCCGCAGGTTGGCCGAAACCGAAATACATCCTGTCAAGACCTGCCACATAAAATGTTTTATTTTCGGTGGACATGAAACACCCCAGACACCCGCCAAAAGGGAAGTAATCTCTGGACCCACACGAGAAACCCTAGTAACCTGTGAACTTACAAACCGTTCCGTTTCATACCCAGACTTAACTGTATACTTACCGGTAAAATGCCAACCCATGGAATCGGGTAGCCGAGTATTCCCTAAAGGGATAGCCCCTATCAGATCAACATCTTCCAGGGCGAAATGCTCCTTGAGTATATCCATACGCCAAGAATTTGTGTGACACTCAATTAAATGAGATATTTTAAGAGAAGGATCCTTAAGAGGACCCTTACTGGTCGCTGGTCTTGGGGATTGAGCCGGTACCCATGGGTCCGTCCATATCGAAATGGACTCCCCCGAACCAACTCGTAAAATAAGCCCTTTATTAACCAAAGATCTAGCAGAAGTAATGCTTCTCCACCCATAAGAAGGAGAATAAGATCGTATCGGTTCCAAAGGATTAGAATTTCGATAGTACCTGCCTTTGAAAACCCGAGCAAACAAGGTATCTTGAGCCTCAATCAGCCGCCACAATTGCTTTGCCAACAAAGCCGAATTAAAAGCATCAACATTCCTAAAACCAAAGCCCCCCAATTGCTTACTGCAACAGAGCTTATCCCAAGCTAACCAATGCATCCCCCCAGACTGTCCTGATGTACTCCACCAAAAATTTGCCACTGCACTCGTGAGTTTTGACGTTATTGTTTTCGGTAACCGAAGCACGACATTACAAATGTCGGAACCGCCGTAGCTACAGACTTAATCATCACCTATTTTCGCCCTTTATAGAGAAGTTTCACCGTCCAACCCGTCGTTCGACCCTGAAGACAATCACGAACAAAAGAGAAAACCTTTGTCTTGGACCCACCCAGACTCTCCGGTAACCCTAGATATGATCCCATTCCACCCGAATTCGTTATCCCCAAAACCCCCTGCATCTCCGTCCGTATAGCGTCATCCACCTTATGACCAAACTGGATTGAAGATTTAGCAAAATTAATTTGCTGGCCCGAGACTGCCTCATATTGTTTTAAGATATCCAAAACTACACCACATTGATGAGCTCTATCAACCTTGCAGAAAAATAGACTATCATCCGTAAATAACAAATGCGTAATTGGGGGACACTTATTCGCAACTTTAATCCCTGTAATTAATTTATCCCGCTCAGCCCTCCGGATATTTGCCACTAAGACCTCCGTACACAGGAGAAACAAATAAGGTGACAACAGATCACCCTGCCTTAAACCCCGCTCTGGGACAATCTTGCCATTGGGTTGCCCATTGAGAAGGACCTTGTATTCAACAGAAGTTACACAAAACATAATTCTGGAAATCCACGTCTCTCCAAAGCCCATTTTCTGTAACAGAGCCTCAATAAAACCCCATTCCACTCGATCATACGCCTTACTCATATCTGTTTTGATTGCCATAAATTTACCTTTACAGGAAGGATTTGTCCTTAAACCATGAAACATCTCCTGAGCAATAAGGATGTTATCCGAAATCAAACGTCCTGGAACAAAAGCGGATTGTGTTTCCGAAATAAGCTCAGGTAACACTACTTTTAAACTTTGACACATGATTTTTGAAATAAGCTTATACCCCACATTACACAGACTAATAGGTCGCATCTCCGCCATCCTGGTAGGCTTGGCCACCTTCGGAATTAAACAGATATGCATCCTATTCAAACTTTTATCAAAAACCCCCTTTACAAAGAACCGGTTTACCATAGCCACCAAATCCTCTTTAACCACTCTCCAAGCCTTCTGGTAATACAAAGTAGTCATCCAGTCCGGCCCAGGGGCCTTATCCGGGGACATCAGAAATAAAGCTTTACGAACCTCCGCCTCCATTGCCGGTGCCATTAACCTCTCATTTACCTCATCCGTTATTACCATCTGCACCTCACGAAGAGCATCCTCAAAATTAGATAGATTAATAGAAGTAAACAGATCCTCAAAATACGATACCGCAACCGTGCAAATATCGTCATCCTTTGTTGACCAAACATTATTCCTATCGTAAAGGCCAGTGATTCGGTTCCGAACCCGTCGCTGCTTTGTTTGAGCTTGAAAATACTTTGTGTTTTTATCCCCCACCCGCATCCATTGGTTACGACTTTTCTGATACCAATAAATTTCCTCATCATTATAGGCATCCCACAGACGTGTGGTTAAATCAGTAATGACCTCCAAAGAAACCGCATCATCAGCTTGAGCCACCGCCAACTGGCGCTTAAGATCCTTAATAGTATCCCATCCGAATGGAACTTGCGTTTTACGCCAATGAGAAATAGCTCGTCGGCAATTTACAATTTTGTCCACAAAAGTTGTCGGACCCACATCTTGTCCCCCATTCCAACCCTGCGAAATAGTCTCCATCAGACCCGCCTTACCAACCCAACGACGATCAAACATAAAAGTTCGTCGCCCTCGCGGTCGCTTGGCACCTATATTCACCACAAGCGGGCGTGATCCGAGGTGATCCTTGGTAAATATTCTGTAACCGTATCCGGAAACAAATCGTGCCAGTCTTCATTACCCAGAGCCCTATCTAACCGGCAACGGATTGGTTTTTTATCACGCCAATCCTTCCAAGATAAACAATCTCCCATATACGGGAATTCCAAAAAACCACAATCCCAAATCATCCCATTAAAGGAGAGGAAGGAAGAAGCATGACGAAGCTTCCCCCCTCTCTTCTCATGATTTCCTGTTAACTCGTTAAGATCTCCCACAATGAACCAAGGAGTCGACCGAGCAGAACTGATCCTCAATAATCTTTTCCAAACGAGGTCCCAATTGGAACAGGATCCCCAAAAATAAAAGTTAAATGAATAACTTGACCATTATAGACAGCCTTAACATCAATTAAACGGTTGGACTCAAATAAAATTGATACATTAAAAACATCTTTATTATAAAAGAGGGCCAACCCTCCACTACAACCAATTGGTTCCACAGTTTTTAAATTTTTATAGCCAAAATAGCCTACAAATTGTTCCAAAAAAGAAAAACATTGCTTAGTTTCCATAAGAAATAAAAAATCTGGCCTATGCTTATTCCATAAGTCCCGGCCACCAGGCATCAAACCCTCTTGCACCTCAACAATTTCCTCCTGTACTACATTGCCACCGACCGTGACCATGTCAGGATGAACAGACTCTGAGCCCAAAACCACAGTCTCCACCGCCCCAGTTGGTGCATCCACAATCTGTCCTTCTTCGCATAGGCCCTCCTCCATACCAGTGCCACTCATGGCCCCTTCCTCAACTGGAGGATCCTGAAATAACGCCTTTTTAGCTGATTTCTGTTTTGAATGGCTCACCTCTGCCTTCCCTTCCTCCTCCAGAACCGGTGGCATAACTGAGACAAACTGCTGACGAGACTGTCCCCGAGAAAGACCTTGCCTTCCCTTATGCTCCTGCGGATAACCCGAACCAGCAGACCCCTTAGACAAACCCTTTCTGCGTGTTGAAGACCCTGAGGGAGGATCTGTCCTGGATTTAGAACCCCCATATTGAACCCCATGGTGGTGACTTCTAGGGTGACTACCAGAAGATGAACCCCTTCTCGCATCAGCCAGGACCGCCCCCTTGTAACTCATATACTGATCCGATTCTAGCGGCTCCTCCGAGGGAGAGCTGCTACGAGACACACTCTTCCCCTTCGCCAGAGGACAGACATCCTCAGCATGGCACAGACTATTACACTTCTTACACCAACCGTGCAACCTCTCATAAAAAAGTTTCACCACCGTGACTTGTCCGTTAAAGAACTCGATGTCCGTCTCAAAACAGAGAGGCTTGAGCCCATCTATTGTCACTTGCACCCTCCCTCTGTCAGCATCAACCGCCTCTACCACCCCCAAATCCGACCCGATATCCCTAAAAGTAGGTTCAGCCCAAAACTGTATTGGAACATCAGAAACCCGGACCCAAAATTTTAGAGATGATGGATAATTGGGGTCCACCACTGGTGTCCACTTCACCAAAGACACCATCCATGAATCAAAGTGATAAGGCTCCTTAGACAGAACCTCGATAATGTCTGCCTCCTCGTCGAAATCAAACTGAAACTTGCCTGATCCGAGATCCGTACCAGCAACTCTCCCCTCCACCTGCCATATGCGTGGCAAGACGACCAAAAGAGACTTCATCTCTTGCAGCTTTGGGTTAAAACACCTCCCAACCACCGTTTTGGAATAGCCAGCAATAAGCGCTGAGTTATCAAAATAAGATATCTTGATTCTGCGCCTTGGCTTGACCTCGCCTTCCGATGAACCAGCCAAACCCTTTCCCATGAGCCCTGCTTGTGACATCATCGCCCACCCTCTCCAACAATAGAAAAACCAAAGCAGAACAACCGCAGAAAGATGTAAGGAAATAGAGAAGAATGAATTGTGTTTCAACTCGGGAATTCTCCACTCCTTTATATACTGAGAAAAGAACCAACCAAACCCACCAAAGTGATTACCCATTAAAGACAGAATCAACTGATTCAACTCCCGTATAAGCCTGATTCTCACAAAAGAGGAAACCAAATCCGTTACAGACAACAGACAGAAGAATCTCCCATCTTTAAACCCAAATCTCAACCAATAAAAACTATGTAACCCGGTCCGTAATTGTGGCAAGTCCCACACTAATCGTATCCCCAAGAGATAACACAAACTCGCTGAAATAACGAGAGCCCTATCATTAAAAACCACGCGATCCCCATAACCTGTGACATGATCCCATCGTACCACGAAGTAAACAACAAACACAAACCCAATAATTCCTTTCCATAACAACCTCCAAACAGAAGAGTCATTAAACCAAAAGAACCTGATAAATCTGCCAAACGTATCCAGCAAATCCACTCGAAGATCCCAAAACAATTCCATGAACCCCGAGAACAGAACTTTTCCCAATCCAACCACCATCACCGCAACAATGATCCCCCAATCATAGCTCAGTGAATCCCGTGAAACCACCAAACCCAAATGACCCAATAAAGCCAACGGAGAGATTATCTTCTCAAAATCGAAAACCCAGAAAGATACTGCATGAATCCAAGATTCGTGTAGAGACCACCTCGCAAATCCGACCTCATTAAGATCTAATATACTCAAATCCCCCAATCGAAATCCCCTGAAATCCCCTTGTTTCCAAAACCTCAACAGCGGCAAATAAAACTCAACCTCCGTGAGTATAGAACCGAGTAAACTCCATAAAGCGAGATCTTGAATCAGATCAGAGAGGCACCGCAATCTCTGCAAAGACCCAAATCGCCAAATCACCCTCCAATAACTCAAATAGATCTCTGAGAAAATACCCAAAAATTGGAAACTGGAATCTACCACAATGAGAACCAATCGAACCCCATGAAGACCAAATCCCAACCAGACAACACCCAAAGGGCTCATGGTCGGGCTCAAAACCCTAGAGCTATCGCCATCGCCGCTAGAGAGAAAAAACGTTTTTTTTTTTTAATTGGGATGGTTGTTGATGAATTCTTTACATGTAAAATAATTTGTAATAAGTTGTGAAACGTCTTTGAAATTTGACAATAATAATATTTGTAATGATGAGTATTTGGCAAAATTTTTGGTGGGGTATAATTTAGCTTTAGATTATTGTAATAATTGTTATAATATAATATAATAAAAATATAAATTAGTGTATGAAGGTAAATACAAATATGATTTTAGTGGGGTATAATTTAGCTTTATATTATTGTAATAATTGTTATAATATATTAAAAATAGAAAAATATATATAAATGTATGAAGATAAATGCAAATATGATTTTTTCTCTAACTAAAATTATCTATATATATACTTCAAAAAATAAAATTTCTTTTTATAATTTTTAAAAATTGTTTAGGTTTAGTATTTATTTTCTTCAATGATTTTAGTACTCGCACTTCGTGTGACCCTTATCTAGTGAAATAGAAACACAAGTTTTTATTTTTTTAACTATAATAATTAAATATTTTTCATATTTGAATATTGAATATCTTAAAATTTCAAAAAGAACTGATTAATTTTAAGTATAATTAATTAGACTTAGAAAATATAATTAACTTAAAAAAAATAATATAATTAACATCATTTTCCAAGCTGCATCTACATATATCTGCCAGAGCACCCACCCCCACCTGTCTTTCTATCTTTGTGTTCACTTTCATTGGAATCTCAGAAACGTTTCATTTATTTTCTCTAAGTATATAAAGAAAAAGAAAACTCTCTCCCACTTGGGTTCATCACTCTCACTGTACCTCCACATCTCTTCGCTCCAACAGCCTCCGATCTCTTCATAAATCGATGGCTTCTTCCATTGCTGCTTCCACTTCCCTGCAAGCTCGTCCTCGCCAACTGGTCTATTTCTCTTCTTCCCTCTAATATCCTCTTTTGATTCATCTAATCGTGTGAACAGATCTGATTGTTTCCTTCGCCTTTTATGATACGGATCTCGATCTAGTTATATGGTAGATCTAATTCCAGAATCGTTTGCCCAGCTCTAGTCCGACTTTGATCTGTTGAAATGGCTGCTTTGATCGATTATTTGTAATTGGAATAGTTATCTTCTAAGAATTTGTCACTGGAAGTTTTAGTCTGGTCGATCTGATCGCTAACGGCACACTTGTGAACATTGTTAGAATGCAGCGATTAGTTCTTAGTTGCTTCTGTTTAACTATTTGTTTGGTAATTCAAGCAATTGAGGAGCTTCGGTTCTCGCAGATTGTTTTGCTATTTTTTTGGTTTTATTTGATTGCTTTTGCGAGTTTTGTTTTGCATTGTACTGATTGAAAGAGTTTTGTGGAATGATGATTGATGGCAGGCGATTGCGGTAAATCCGATAAAATGCAATGCCTTTGGAAGAAGCAATCTTTCTTTTAAGATTCGTCAGCTTCCTTCCCGCTTGACCGTTTCCTGCGCTGTAAGACTCTCTTCTTGTCTCTTCTTCTCTCTCTCTCTCATATATAATATGATGCTTTCCGATTCACCTTTTACATCCCAAAACTGTTACTTTAGAAGTTTCAGCAATGCGTTTTGTTTTGTGTTGCTTGATTTGATTGCGGGATAACAAGATATTATTGATTAATCGGTTGTTGAACACAGGCTAAACCTGAGACAGTGGACAAGGTGTGTGCAATTGTCAAGAAGCAACTCTCTCTTGATGATACCAAGAAAGTTGAGGGTGCCACCAAATTTGTTGATCTCGGTGCTGATTCTCTCGACACGGTAATTCTTTGTCTTTCCTCCATCCGCTTTAACAACAACCATTGAGTTCCAACTCCTGATGCATTATATCACCAACCAATGCCCCTTTGTAATTTTTGTCGCTTGCATATGCTGTGTTCATTGTTAAAGCAAAACTTTGAAATATATATATATATATATATGCGTTTTACATTTTCTCATGTGTTGGGTTTCACAGGTCGAGATTGTGATGGGACTAGAGGAAGAGTTTGGGATCGAAATGGCTGAGGAGAAAGCACAGACAATCACCACAGTTGAGAAAGCAGCTGAGCTCATCGAGGAGCTCTTGTTGGAAAAGGCCAAGTAGAATTCGTTTATTACCCATTAGCAACAACGAAAACACGAAAAACCAAACCCCAGTATCATCTTATTGCTTCGTTAGCTATAGAGCGATTGTGTCCGTTGAGACTTATTCTATTTTGGGGAAATTATTACAAGACTTTGTATTTCTTCTACAACTTTTTATTCCACCTTACAAGTTATCGTTGCTAAGTTATCAAGTATCTTACTGCTTATTTATCTCTGGTAATTTTTAACTGCCAAAGTTTGATTCCTCTTGTAACATGATGCATTTTCAAAATTAGCTTAACTCAAGAATATTGAAGACTTGTCGTGTTCCAATCTCTGTTGGGGATACACTTAAAACTTAATATGAGTAGATCAATCATGCTTTTACGATTTATCTAAAGCAAACTGAAGTGTGGCTTACAGTTGATTTAAATCGATAGTTTTTATTTCATTGGATTTGTTGCTCAAACGGTTTTAAAAAACAACTATAGGAAATTCATCTCTTCAAGTAAATAAACTTAATTAACACTCAAATTGCTAAATCATTAGAGGAGCATCATTATGGCAACAACATTGAACATTATGAGGAGAAACAGAAACAATATAACATGCTCCACCTCTCAACCCTCTTGCTCGACAAGCCGGTAGACATTCATTGACTTCCAAACCTGGGCCGAATACACTGAGTGAGAAATGCAGTTCCCTGGATCTTCTACATGTATACAATCCACACAAATATGTTATATGATTATATAAATGACATATATCAACGTTGGAACTATTTTTTTAATGGAAGATCTTACAAACACATATATAAATTGCACACTTGAATGTACAAGACTACTGGCTATTATCAATTTTATTTTTCTATAACATCCTGTTCAACAATTGATATTAAAATGATAATAAAAGAAAGAGATGTATTTTTGTGAGAAATCACATACCTGCAGAGGCTATAAAGTCATTCTTGGACAATGAAACTGTCAATGTTACTACAAGAAAATAAGCAATGAAAGTTTTTGTGATACCCATATATATATATATATATATATATTTAATATTTTTATTGAAGAAATAGAGATGATTTATAGTTTTCTAGTTCTTCACAAAAATATCTTATTATATATGTGACTCTTAGTCTAGTAAAGTATTAAATTTCCTCCGATATTGTTTTTGGTTACTGTAAGTGAGATTTCTACATTTGCTAACAACATGTTATTCTAGGTAAAAATATTAACATTTTCCGTATAGTGCATGTCCTGATTCAAATAATTCAACATTATATTACTTGGTTAATCCCCTTTATAATAAAACGGAAGTACACAACATTGTTTTGTAGACTATATAATTTTAATAAGTTGGTTACAAATATGTTATAGATTAATTGATAGATTAATTGGTTACAAGTTAAATAGTGGGTGCAACATTAATTTATTTCCAAAAATCTTAAATAGAATATTCTAAAGAATCATTTGATATCATCTAACTTACCATATTAATTTCCTTTATTAAATTATTCATCCATATTAAAATCTTTTGATATCTAACTTAACATATTAATTTGTTAATTATCATTATACTTCACCTCTCATTTTCATATCCCCTTTATAATAAAACAGAAGTACACAACATTGTTTTGTAGACTATATAATTTTAATAAGTTGGTTACAAATATGTTATAGATTAATTGATAGATTAATTGGTTACAAGTTAAATAGTGGGTGCAACATTAATTTATTTCCGAAAATCTTAAATAGAATATTCTAAAGAATCATTTGATATCATCTAACTTACCATATTAATTTCCTTTATTAAATTATTCATCCATATTAAAATCTTTTGATATCTAACTTAACATATTAATTTGTTAATTATCATTATACTTCACCTCTCATTTTCATATATGAGTCTATTCTGTGAAACAAATAAATTATCATATTATTTATTATAATTAAAAAATAGTTTTATTTCTGGATATACCATAAGTTGAATTTTTAAAAACAAATATAAATTTTCAATCTATAAAATATTGAAGCTTTAGTAATATTATTCTTTAAAAATAATATCTATTGAACTAAAAATTTTACTGAGTAACGGATCAAAATTTGAATATTTAAATTCAATTTCATATTTTTTTGTTGAATTTTATAATTTTATATAATATTATAAACTTTAAATAATTTATTTTGAAATATTTTTCAAATATTAAAACTAGATATAAAAGTTAGAAACTATAAACACTCTAAATTGATTTGTTATAGCAATGTCAATAATATGTCACTATAATATGAAAAAATTTCAAGAAACCTAGTAAATTAAAACAAAAAGTATAACAATATATTAAAGGTCCCTATATTAAATTACTCATAATAAAATAATAACTCGGTTGTCAAAAAAATAAAATTAAATAAATAACTCACTTTTTAAAAACCAAATTTATAAAATTATGTCTTATAATGACATTCAAGTCATGATGTAGAATATACATTGTTAAAATAACTTCACATACATTAACTAATACAACATATTAGAATTTTATTTTAAAATATAAAATATACAAAATCTATATATATAAAGTTCACTTTACTCATTCCTGGTGCTGCCACGTCAGCATATCCATCTGTTATCCATCTGTTTAATAAGCCCATATTCGTATGTATTTGTTTTTTTTGTCTTTGAAAGCCCATTTTAAAATTTCGTTCAGGCCCAATCTTTTATTACTCCCTGTTTAATATATTTTCGAAAGAAAACCCTTCCCCGGAATGTCTACTCCACCGTCCGCTGTTGTGTGACCTCAAGAGCCACGCCTTTTCAGCGTTCCTGACTTCCATCTCTATCGGTTCGTTTTCCTATGAAACCGTAATTTCAACCTTTCAATGCTTTTCCTTTCAATTGAAGTCCCACTACTTTCCCTTCAATTGTTTTTACTTGAATTCCTATATAATGCCATCTTCTCCAATTTCATCCCTCTTACAATTCCTTCTCTCTCTGAAATTGCTTCTTACTAATATGGATTCCTCTGTTGTTTCATTGACAAATCTAAAAGCCTGTCGCCTACACCAACAGATCGTTGGGAGGATGTCACTAGATTTCTCAATCACTCAATTTAAACATCTTTATCTAATTTGTGGTTTTTCTGTAGAGTTGTGTCATCCAAGGGCAGTATATATTATGTCAGACTTTGAAGTCACCAGAAGCAACTCCCGTTTCAAGCTTACCGATTCCCCCTTCTCAATATGTTTCACATTGACCACTGCTGTACTATATCATATCTGCACTTGTAAGTTTTTCATTATGATATAGGAAATGATGGCTTGCAATGATCATGAGTTCACTGAGTTACCTTTAACATTGCACATTTGCACTCTACCCTCATATATGCATTGGTTAGGAGAAATAGTTTACTCAGAGACCAGATGATTGGATCTCCTCTACCACTCAAGCATTGAAGAAGGCTTCACCATCAAGCCTTAAAATATCTCTTAGATCGGTTAGTTCCCAAAATGTGTCACATGCAATATAATGAGAAAAAGCGGACTGTGTTTATATATTTCAGATAAGAGAAGGAAGACTACAGGGGGTGGGGGACTGCCTTATTCGTGACTATAGAATGGTGGGTCATGTGATGAAGGGAGATTTAACCAAAGACATAGTGGAGGTTTTGTCGGCTTTTCAATAGTATAGATCTTCATATTCATCTTCATAATGTACTTCTGTAGACGTAATTATAACGTGTCTTACTAATATAGGGGTGCAGTGCCATACTGGTAGACAAAGATAAGAACCCAAAGGTTTAACAAATTTCTTTATCTGGTATTTTTTATATTTATGTTATGTTATATTGTTGATATAGTGCCGTGTATTGCTGAAAGATATAGTGGGAGCCAAGGCGACTGGAGGACATCAAGGATAGAATGGTAGATCAGTACTTTGAGAGATTGGAGGGATTGGAGGATCTAAAGTTTCCGCCAAGGAACAACTTGCATGCTTCATCAATCGCAGCAAAGCTGTGAAGAACAACAAATGGTGTGTGATGAGACATTAACCATTGACCAAACCTAGCAAATAGACACAACTCGAAATATCAATATTAAGTACTGTTTGAATAATTCATCTTTTGTTTAGTCTGTTGTAGCAAATAAGTGTAAAGAGATGCGTTGTTTCCTCCTTTCTTTCTAGGACCACACAATATCTCATTTTTCCATTAAGTCTCCCTCAATAAACCAGAACTAAAAACTAAACCAATAAATCAAACAAGAACTATACAGTACTTAACTTCAAATTCTATATTTTATGAATACAAAAAAAGATCATCATGATTTGAATAAATTTTAGATTTCTAAAATAGAAAACTAAATACAAACTTGAAAAAAATATACCCCAAAAAAAACAACAAAAAACAAATAAAAATATACAAACACCATAACCCCACGGAAAGACCGAAAAAACAAAAAAAATATCAAACTAACAAAACAACAAAAA
This sequence comes from Camelina hispida, assembly GCA_023657505.1. Classification (NCBI taxonomy): domain Eukaryota; kingdom Viridiplantae; phylum Streptophyta; class Magnoliopsida; order Brassicales; family Brassicaceae; genus Camelina; species Camelina hispida. The sequence goes on along the minus strand of CP094634.1, from coordinate 27,544,800 downwards.
TAAAAACAAACTCATTAAACTTCCGCGCTTAGCGCGGGTCAACTGATAGAGATGTCACGTCAGCCATTCCCTCAGTTTAATAAGTTCAATTTTTTTGATACAACCCACTAAGCAATTCTTATTTTTTTGTTTCATATGTCTTTAAAAGCCCAGTTTCATATTTTTTTAAAAGTTCAATCCATTAGTAATACATGTTTTATATGCTGTAGAAATAAAACCATTCTCCAGGAAGTTTCACTCCGCCGTCCGCCGGTGTGCGACCTGAAGCATCCCTCCCCTTCTTTACTCTTTCATCCCAGAACATCTAAATCTTTGAAATTAATCTTTTAGCTTAAGGAAAAACAGTAAGGTTCACCAATATTATCATCCTCTAAAAATTTCCAAAATTTAAAATAAAAGTATTTGTTTTCCTCCTTCATAAACATTACATACGCCTTCAAAAGAATTTAAACAATAGAACGAGAGAACATAATTGAAAGTATAGCGAGAATACAAACGATTGGGGAAAAAAAAAGTCCACCACTTACCATGACAACAAAAGCAGAACATACAAGATCAACATATATTGAAAAAATTTCCCACAAACAATCTCAAAAACAGGTCTAAAAAGATTACGACCACCCGGAGATAGACATATATGCAAAGAGGTCTTTAGCTTAAGGGACACCTAGATCATAAAAATTGTCCGCTTCGAGAAACAGCGCTACTTAAAAATCAAAAGAAAAAACAACTCAAACGAAAATAAAGATAAACACTTACAGAGGACCAGGGAAACACAACTAAAATTCAATTAACATTAGTCACCAGAAATTGACAAAACTATCACCAAACAAAAGAAAATGTAAGAGATACACACCGATAGTTGAAGGAAAAGATGCTGAAATTCGAGTTCCATATTTTGTTCACATTATAACTAAATTGAATGACTTACTAAACCGGCCACCAAAATGTTTTTTAAAAAAGCATTATAGAGGCGAAAAATAAATTTTACAACACACAATTCACATTATCGAAAACAACACTTTGGGGCCAACCGAAACAAAACTTAAAACAAAGATCTCAAAAACAATGGATAAATTAATTTGGAAATGAAAGGAAGAAAACAATTTCAAAAAAGAACAGATTTGCACACCATTTAACACTTAACTGGAACGAAAACATCAGGAAAGAACCAATTACCCCCTACGGATGCGAAGCGAAGAGGAAAACACCCAAATACACCCAAAAAAAAAATTATGCATCGACGAAAGGGATGAATGAAGAAGGATTACAAGCATCAAAGAAATAGTTTCAAAATTCTTACTGTCCTGTAGACCGCAAAAATGACTTCTCTGCTATCCGTTCACGAGACATCATATTTTCAAAGGGAAAAAGCCATTTTAACCTTAATGACATACCACTGAAAACCCAATAGGCGAACACAATTTCAAGACTTACAGAAAAAAACAAAAAAAAAACAATGAAAACAGAATTGTAAGTAATTAAGATTTTTAATCAAAAACCACTAACTAATCACTACAAACACAAAAGCATTGACAAAAAAACTACTCGCACATGTTACTAATTTAATAAAATAATAATTAAAAGATTACCTACAACCACATATAATAAAACCAAATAACAATCCAACGACAAAATGACAAATAATTTTAATTAAGCACAACTAACTACTAAAGCGAGACAACAACTATTACTATACAAACTTAACTTCTAATTCTATATTTTTTAAAAACAAAAAATGATCATGATGATTTATATTTATTAAAAATAAAAAAATTGACTACATTATACTAGCTGAAAAAAACATACAGAAAAAAAAACAACAAAAGAGCAAACAAAAACATACCAACAACATAACCAGACAGAAAGAGAAAAAATACATAACCTAAAAACAAATTAACAAAACAATCGAAAAACACTTTCATCTAGCTCCCGCGCGTAGCGCGGATCAAATGCTAGTTTTGTATAAAATAAAATTTAACCAGTGTTATAGCACGGTTACTTATCTAGAATCATTAATTAACAATATAAAACTTAAAAAATAGGTATTTTTTTCAAGCCATCATATTGAACATATGATTTTATTGCATAATGTTTTATCCAAATTTTTTTTTGAAAACAATCAAATAAATTATATTTTATATAAAAATTACAATATAAAATGAATTTAAACATGTGCTCTAGCACGGGTCTTAATCTAGTTCAAAGAAATATAATGTTAGTCAAAGTTATTTGAATAGATGAAAGATCTGAGCATACCATAGAAAGTCATTTTTTAAAGTACATTTGACTTCCACAATTCTTTGTGACTATATAAAGGGCAAAAAGGGAAATAAACGATAAGGAATGTAACGGATAATTTTGAGTAATGAAAATGCAATAGAATGTAGAGAATGAGTCAAAATCACAGATCTCTCAACTAAATCCACCTCTCTTCACAAGCTCTCTTACGTTGCCGCCAGTGGCGGAGCTAGAAAATGAGTTATCAGGGTCAAAAAAAATTTTAAGAGGTCAATTATGTTGTTAAATTTTTTATAGGGATCAATTATGCTATTTTAACAGGGTCAATTTGATTTTTTCCCCTAAAAATTCATCAGGGTCATTTGACCCACATGATCCTATATTGGCTCCGCCCATGCTCGCCGCACTTCACGGTGTCGATATGTCTTGGGCGGTGTTTCATGCTGTCAAAGTTGTTTCCTCTCCACGGTTCCAACACAAAAATATCGGTTACCAAGCAATTACTCAATCGTTTCATGAACAGATAACCTACAAAGAAAACTGAGAGATTTAATATTAAAAATAATTAATTAATTAGATAATCAGGATAAAATTAGAATTTTGAATTTGTTAAAAAATCATGGATATTAAAATAATTATACTAATTATTTTGGGTTTTAAATGACATGTTTGTATTATTTCGTGTATTTTTATTCTAATCAAAAATAATTAAGTATTAGATTGTTTAGAAATGCAAAATAAAACTTCATTATTATATTAACTATATATGTATATAATATATTTTGTACTTTTAATCTACTATAGTTTTACATCAATACATTGTGTCGTGTATATATAATTTCCATTGTTTACATATAGTAGTTTATCTATATATATATATTTTTTTATAACAATTTGTGTCAGCTCGAACCCCGCAGGAGTATATTTATTAATAAAATTTCTCTTCTTAAGTTATGCACTTATGCTGATTTGGAGAAAGTAAACTCTCTTCCTAAGTTATGCTAATTTGGAGAAGTAATTTTTTTTTTAACAATTTGTATCACTTCGGACCCCAAATTTTTTAAAAATTAAATTTATTATCAACAGTTTACCTTCTCCAAATGTATATATAGATTATTTAGATTGTATAATTCTAGTTGGATAATAATATGTGAAATAAATAAATAGATAAATATACCAAAAGAATACATAGAGAAATATTATACAATGTATCATTTTCAAAACTTAGAGAATGACCCGTGGACAATTATTTTATATAACTAAATGGGAAAATATTCGATTGTGCATGCACATATAGATAATATTGTTTATCATGATTGATTTTGTAGGATAAAAGATTTTGCCAAATATCAGTTTCAGAAAATAACTTAACTATCTTGAAAATATTAGTGAAAAATATACAAACAATCTGAATTGTATGGAAAGTTTATCACCTATAAAGAGCTCGATCTCTTCTCAAATTCACATTATTTTTCTTTAATTAATTTAACTTTTCTTTTCTTTAAGTAGGACTATCTGGCTAAAAATGGCCAATCAGACGGAAAAAAACGATTTGGTTATCATATATAAGACTACCATAATAAAAGAAAAATCTGAAGTAAATATTTATAGGAAGATATGACATTAAACGAAATTACATTAAATAATTTAGATTTTTGTAGATTTTTCTTAAATTAATTAGATTCTAGTATAAAATAATTATTCATAATCACGTTTTTATTTTGCTTTAATTGCGAGATTTTAGTTATCACATTAACTATCTTTTGTTATAAATTGTCTAATTTGGAAACTAATTAATTATAACCATAAAAGATTTTAATTGTAATTACTGAATTTTTTAATTAGAGATGTTTCTTATTGTCAACAAATTAAAATGTAATTTTAATATAGATAAATAATTATAGTTATTATCTAAAAAATATAAAATAATTTGAGAATAATAAAGTAACTTTTTTTTTCTTATAAAGATTTCCAAGATTTGGAGACAGATTCACGAGTCAACATATGTTGATACAGATCTAAAAAATCATGAAAAAGAGGGTTTACCAATTATGTAGTTCTGATTGCTGATATATAATCAGAGTTTCGGTGTATAGTATTTATAGGGTGAACATTAGGTTGAAGAAATAAATATTTCCAAGCAAAAAAATCTGATTTAATAACTAATTAGGGAGTAAATCATTGTAATTTGTTTTTTAAGGATTATGGTAGGGATATGATATCTTTTGGTATTTAAAATTTGTTTCTTTAATTTGATTGTTAACATATCTTAAAGTAAAATAATCGAAATTAATGTTTGGAAATCAAAAATCTCGGCTGATATTTTTAGCAATTAATAGATTATTTATTACAAAGATTTTTTGGAAATTTTTTTTCAAAAATCGGATTCTTAATATTATTTAATTTAATTACCAAGTTAATATTTAATAATTAATACAATGGCAGTCTTGTAAATAGGTGGCAAGTTTAGGATTTATTTGCTAAATGTACTTGCAAAATGTATATATAGATTAAACATCCACACAAAAATAATTTAGAATTTTTATGACATTCTTCTAACACTGCACCGTCTCTCTTGCAGAAATTCGTTGCCTAAACATCGATCTACCACATTTGGAAGCAGCACAACAACTTGGTACACAACCAAATCTTCGTACCTCTCACTACAATCTCCAAAATTATTCATAAGAAGGTTAGAAACATCATCATTGCACGATTGATAACACCTAATACGATCTCCCTAGGATGGAACTCCGATGAAAGGCTGAAGACAAACGGATAGTGATGAGATTCGATGGTGATGGTGCGTGAATGATAATGTGGGTGGATATGGTGATGATCGAGTGATAAAACAATGATGAGATGGTGAGGATTGTTTCGATGGTTATATGGATGGTAGCAAAGTGAAGAGTTTCTGAATCACAAAGTGTATAGAAACCCAGAATTCAAGAACGCATTCAAGGATTCGAATTGAGAGAAAACAAGTTTAACAATACTTGTTCATACTACTTCTTCGCTAAAGAACAAAGAGGCGTAGCTTTGGGGCTTTATAATTAACCCTAGGGCTCGACACTCCAAACAACAGGAAGTTCAAAATAAAACAACAAGACGTTTAAAGGAAATAAGAAAACAGCAAAACGTCTAGGTGACCTGTAGTAGTAGAGAAGTCACTTGTACTAGTTCAGAAGTACATTATTCCCCATTGGTAATGACTTCTAGATAACTCGACGTAGTGATCCATTTGCCTCATTAAAACCCATACTGAAAAAACCCATTGGGACAAAACTCAGTTATGGGAAAAAAGTACAAACTTCACACCTAAGTTATCTAGTTATCATTACCGGGTGAAGTCTTCAAGGTGGATATGTTGAAGACTTGGATCCTCGGTAGGTTGAATGACCCGTCAACTATGAGTGAGTGAGCTTCCTTGGCCATCTCCTTAGCTCTTGAACGAGTGATCCTTCCCACCATCTCCGGTTTCTCTGCAGCCTCTGGCTCCGTGCTTGCCACGATCATATCATCCTCTCCCTCTTCAAAAGGATTTGTCCTCAAATCGGAATCTGCATAGTAAGGGAGCAAGTCAGAAACATTGAATGTTGATGATATGGTATACTTACCTTGAAGATCAATCTGGTATGCATTGTCATTGATCCTCTTGATGACTTCAAATGGACCATCAGCTCGTGGTAGAAGCTTGCTCTTCCTCTCTTCTGGGAACCTATCCTTGCGTAAGTGAATCCACACTAAGTCTCCTTCTTCGAAAACGACCTCCTTCCTGCCCTTGTTCGCATGCTTCTCGTATTGCTTGGTCCTTTTCTCTATGTTCTCCTTAGCTTTAGCATGTATCCTCCTCACATGTTCAGCCTTTTCTTTGCCATCAAAGCTACAATTCACACTTAAAGGTAAAGGAATCAAGTCTAGAGGTGATTGTGGATTAAAACCATAGACAATTTCAAAAGGAGAAAACAAAGTAGCAGAATGCTTAGCGTGATTATATGCAAACTCAACATGTGGTAGACATTCTTCCCATGATTTGAGATTGCTTCTCACTAAGGTTCTGAGGAGTGTAGATAGCGTCATGTTCACCACTTCGGTTTGCCCATCTGTTTGCGGGTGACATGTGGTTGAGAATGATAGCTTGGTTCCTAGCTTAGCCCATAACGTCCTCCAGAAGTGTCCTAGAAACTTTGTATCTCGGTCTGAGACAATTACTTGAGGAATTCCATGTAGACGTACTACTTCCCTGAAAAACAAGTTAGCTACAATAACAGCATCGTCCGTCTTGTGACTTGCAATGAAGTGAGCCATCTTGCTAAACCTGTCAACCACAACAAAAATCGAATCTCTACCATTTCTGGTTCGAGGTAAGCCAAGAACAAAATCCATAGAAATATGAGTCCAAGGTTGAGAAGGGATAGGGAGAGGAGTGTACAAGCCGTGGGGCTGTACCTTACCCTTCACCATTTTGCAGATATGGCACCTAGAACAAACCTTCTCAATGTCCTTCTTCATTTGCGGCCAATAGAAGTGTTCTTGCAGTCCAAGTAGAGTCTTTGACACTCCAAAATGTCCAGCTAGTCCACCTCCGTGAGCTTCTCTGATCAGCAGCTCTCTCATGGATCCTCTTGGTATACACAATCGGTCCTTATAAAATAGATATCTATCCTGCTTATAATAGTTTTCAAAAGCAAAATTATGGCATTTGCCATAGCTCTCAGCAAAATCGATGTCAGTCTCATAAAGTTCTACTATTTCAGCAAAACCTTCTAGCTTGGAAGACAAAGTAGAAATGAGAGTGTACCTCCTGGATAATGCATCGGCCACTACATTATCCTTACCTTTCTTGTACATAACCGTGTAGGGAAAAGTCTCAATGAAATCCATCCATCTGGCATGTCTCTTGTTGAGCTTCTGTTGTCCTTTGAAATGCTTCAGGGACTCATGATCAGTGTGAATAACGAACTCCTTGGGCCAAAGGTAATGCTGCCACGTTTGAAGAGCCCGGACTAAGGCGTACAGCTCCTTGTCATATGTAGGATAGTTCAACGTCGATCCTCCCAGCTTCTCACTGAAGTAAGCTACTGGCTTCCGATCCTGCATCAAAACAGCACCTATACCCACTCCGGAGGCATCACATTCAATTTCAAAAGTTTTCATAAAGTCAGGAAGTAAAAGAATAGGGGCAGTGATAAGCTTCTCTTTTAAGGTTGAAAACGCCTTCTCTTGTACTTCCTCCCATCTGAATCCTACATCCTTCTTGACAACTTCTGTAAGTGGCGCTGCAATAGTACTGAAGTCTTGGAAGAATCGCCTGTAGAACCCGGCTAAACCATGAAAGCTCCTGACTTCTGCCACGTTTTTGGGTGTTGGCCACTCCTTAATAGTCTTGACCTTCTCATCGTCCACTCTAACTCCTTCTGCACTAACAACAAAGCCTAGAAAAACAACCTCAGTAGTACAGAATGAACATTTAGAAAAATTAGCAAAGAGGGATTGAGAACGAAGAACATTTAGAACTTGGCAGATGTGTTCTAAGTGTTCTTCTAGACCTTTGCTGTATATGAGTATGTCGTCGAAGTACACAACCACGAAGATGCCTATGAAAGGTCTGAGAGCATGATTCATTAAACGCATGAAGGTGCTTGGAGCATTTGTGAGACCAAACGGCATGACTAGCCATTCGTAGAGCCCTTGCTTGGTCTTGAAAGCTGTTTTACATTCATCTCCTTCCTTCATTCTGATCTGATGATACCCACTCTTCAAATCAATCTTTGAGAAGACTGTTGACCCACATAACTCGTCCAGCATGTCATCTAATCTCGGAATCGGATGTCTGTACTTCACTGTGATATTGTTAATAGCTCTGCAGTCAACACACATCCTCCATGAACCATCTTTCTTGGGTACAAGCAAAACTGGTACTGCACATGGACTGAGACTCTCTCTGATGTGTCCCTTGCTCATCAGCTCTTCTACTTGCTTCTGAAGCTCTTTAGTTTCTACTGGATTGGTTCTGTAAGCTGGTCTGTTCGGTAGAGCTGAACCTGGTACCAAATCGATCTGATGCTCTATCCCACGTATTGGAGGCAAGCCTGGAGGTATCTCATCTGGAAACACATCCTTGTATTCCTCTATAATCTCTATCATCTTGCGTGGAAGCTCTTCTGCTGACTTAGTACTGGTGAGTGTCTCCTTATACACAAACATGAATGTGGTCATCTCTAGATCAAATAGCTTGCTGAACTCGCTGTGATTGATGTACAGGCTGTGAGACACTTTCTCTGTATCCTTGCGGTTCATGTGAAGCTGGTCCTTGTAGATTTTGCTGGGTGTAAGTGGTAGAAGGATGACCTTGCGTCCTTTGAACTCAAATGACTGCTTGTTAGTGTAGCCATCATGAAATACTCTTCTGTCGAACTGCCATGGTCTTCCCAAAAGGATATGACTTGACTTCATTGGAATCACATCACAAAGCAGCTCATCCTCATACTTCCCAATCGTTAGTTTCACCATCACTTGCTGCGAAACTGTTAAAGCTCCCTTGTTGTTCAACCACTGCAGCTGGTAAGGTCTTGGATGTGAAGTGGTCTTGAGATTAAGCTTCTGTACCATCTCTTCACTAGCTGCGTTAGTACAACTACCACCATCAACGATCAAGGTGCAGACCTTGTCTTGAACCATACAACTGGTGTGAAATAGGTTCTCACGCTGCCCTCTATCATCTGGATGAATCTGAACACTTAAAGCTCTGCGTGCTACTAACATTTCTCCCATGACTGCTGGTTCACCTTCTTCACCGAATTCAGACTCTGGTTCACTCTCTGAACTGTCTACTGGCACAATCTCTCCTCCGTCTTGAAGAAGAAACATCTTCTTGTTAGGACAGTCTCTGGAATAATGCCTCATTCCTTGGCATTTGAAACACCTGATATGACTTGTAGAGGTGCTACTCTTGGGCTTGTAATCGATCTTAACCTCTTCTTTGACTGTGGTTGTCACGGGTTTGCTGTCCTTGGTGAAGGCGGGTTTACTGAACTCTCTCGGCTTGGACATGTTAGGCGTAAATGTAGTCCTCACTCCCTTTCTCTTGATCTGCGATTCAATCAATTAGTACCATTTCTTGTACATCTTCATAGTCCTGCAACTCTACCTTGTCTTGAATCTCTCTGTTTAAACCTCCAAGGAATCTCGACATAACCATGTCTTCACTTTCTCTTAAATCAGCCCTGATCATAAGCGTTTTCAGCTCTTGATAGTAGTCTCTAACAGACTTAGTACCTTGAATGAGACGCCTAAGCTTGTTGAGAATCTCTCTCTGGTAGTGTGTAGGCACAAACTTCTTTCTCATCTGCGTGACTAGCTGTTCCCATGTAGTGATAGCAGGTTCTCTCTATCGATGTCTAGTAAGTCCCAGCTGCTCCCACCACAACAAAGCATAGCCATTGAATTCGGATATGGCTATCTTCACCTTGTTCAACTCATAAGTACCTTGAACCTGAAAATTAGATTCCATCTTCCTTTCCCAGTCTAGATAAGCCTCTGGATCATTCGTACCATGAAAAGAAGGATACTGAATCTTGAGGTGCTTCAACTGCTGCCTCAAAGGATCATAATCCCTGCCATTATCTCTGTTTCTGTTTCTCCTCATTGTTTCTTGACTATGGTCTGAAACTTCTTCTTCTTCTTCTTCAGAATAATCTCTATCTGACTCAATGTATATTCGATGCCCAGCTACTTGTTCAGCTTGTCGTGGGCGTGTAGGGTCTCTACCAGTTCTGTGATGCTCTCTTTCGGTGCCTCGAGTGTTTCTTCTCTGATTGAAACAAGTCTCTCTTCCCCCAGTAGGTGACTGAACTGTTCTGATCCGTGTGCGTTTGGAGGAAGCTCCCACGTGAGCCTTTCCTTTAGCTAAATGAAGGGCTTCATTAGGACTAGGCGGTTCTGTAGAACATTGATCTGAGGCGCTAGATGCTTGAGCTATGTCTTTGATCTGCTTCTCAAACTGGTTACTGAGCTGCTCCATCTGTTGTTGAAACTGAGTAGACATTGTCTTATTTGCTTCTGCAATTTGCTTGGACATGGCTTGGTTCAAAGCTTCCATAGCTTCTGGAGAAAGCTCCATTGTACCTGCGAATTAAAGAAGAAACTCGCAATAAGTTGTTCCTTGAATGAGATAAAGAAAAATAAACTCTAAGACTCGAAATTTTAGCAAGAGATACTCGACTATAAGGAAAAAATCGAAATCCCCAAACCCTATAATGAACAAACTCGAAATAATTAAACCCTAATGCAATCAAATTTCGAAAACAACACAAAACTAAATCCTAAACTCACAGAATTCGATCTAGACACAAACGAACAACCAAAAATCAAACCCTAAAACTAAACAAACGAAATTAAGCAAACAACACAAGAGATTAGGGTTTAGAATCGCTTAGCCTTTGGCACAGAGTTGGCTCTGATACCACGTAATACGATCTCCCTAGGATGGAACTCCGATGAAAGGCTGAAGACAAACGGATAGTGATGAGATTCGATGGTGATGGTGCGTGAATGATAATGTGGGTGGATATGGTGATGATCGAGTGATAAAACAATGATGAGATGGTGAGGATTGTTTCGATGGTTATATGGATGGTAGCAAAGTGAAGAGTTTCTGAATCACAAAGTGTATAGAAACCCAAAATTCAAGAACGCATTCAAGGATTCGAATTGAGAGAAAGAAAGTTTAACTATACTTGTTCATACTACTTCTTCGCTAAAGAACAAAGAGGCGTAGCTTTGGGGCTTTATAATTAACCCTAGGGCTCGACACTCCAAACAACAGGAAGTTCAAAATAAAACAACAAGACGTTTAAAGGAAATAAAAAAACAGCAAAACGTCTAGGTGACCTGTAGTAGTACAGAAGTCACTTGTACTAGTTCAGAAGTACATTATTCCCCATTGGTAATGACTTCTAGATAACTCGACGTAGTGATCCATTTGCCTCATTAAAAACCATACTGAGAAAACCCATTGGGACAAAACTCAGTTATGGGAAAAAAGAGTACAAACTTCACACCTAAGTTATCTAGTTATCATTACCGGGTGAAGTCTTCAAGGTGGATATGTTGAAGACTTGGATCCTCGGTAGGTTGAATGACCCGTCAACTATGAGTGAGTGAGCTTTCTTGGCCATCTCCTTAGCTCTTGAACGAGTGATCCTTCCCACCATCTCCGGTTTCTCTGCAGCCTCTGGCTCCGTGCTTGCCACGATCATATCAACACCGAAAGCGATTCCGAAAGCGATTCCGCAACTTGATGCAAGATGGATCTAATGAACTCATTTTGTGATTTCCCAATTTTGTAACCTTGTTTTTATTTTTCTTGCCAAGGTTTCAAAAACCATAGACTTAATTTTTGTAAAAGCCAAACTTTTCAATTTATAATAATATTAACTTTCTTAGCCAAAAAAAAAGAAACAAAAAAAAGAGTGGCTTCATAGACATACGAGTCTTAGAACGTTTTGAATCCTTACGTGATGCCGTTTTAGAACCCGATCTTTGTCTGAAAATTTAGACTAATATCTCTTACTTGTTACCACATCTTGTTTCACGAACATTCAATGGTTTTTTTTACTTACCAAAAAAAAACATTCAATGGTTTTTTCCTTTTTAATTGTCAACGAATAATTTGAGTCATTTCAATAGATCATAGTTTATTTCACAGTATGTTTCTATTTGATATATGGATATGATAAATTTAAATACTAAAGGCACATTATTTTGTTATTTTTCCTTCCAGTACAGATAAATAATTTTTAAAGTTTTATATGTTCTTAAAGCATACCCCGGCCCCCAGGGACCAAGATCTAGCTAGTGAGTAATTAAATTTATTTCATCTTCTTGTTTATCTTTGAAATCCTTTATATGGAATCATTTTAAAAAACATTTTGTTCTTTTTCTGTATATTAATTTAGTAGATTTTACATTTTTTTAGTTATTAGTTTTTAAAGGTACATAGAAATTACAATTCTCATTTTTCCTGAATATATTATATACAAAATATATCTAATCTGATAAAATGAAAATACATATGCAATTAGATTTCTATATACTAGCGTATAAATTATTATCATTATGAAATAGATTTCAATATATCCCTAGCGTATAAATAATTAACATTATAAAATAGATTTCCATATTAGTAGTTCCCTTTTTTTAATCAGGTATTGGAAAGTTCCCTTTTTTTTTAATTAGTAAGTCAAATTTACATATCTAGGGTTTACTTTTTTTTCCGCAGGATCCATCTATATATACATCACATCTCAATACGTTACGTCTATCTGTGTGCAAATCGATCGAGTAATATATTTCTTTCTAATTCACTTTATTGAATCTCCTTCTCGAGACAGAACCATGTCGCTGAAACCTAGCGCCAGGACGGAGGCCCGCCGGAACCACTACAAAGTTGTGGTGGATGCGGAGGAGGGGCGACGAAGGAGAGAAGACAACATGGTTGAGGTTCGTAAAATCAAACGTGAGGAGAGTCTGATGAAGAAGAGGCGTGAAGCTCTTGATGATTTCTCGGGATTGGTCGACGACGATATGAAGTTGGAGAGTTTGCAAGATATGGTCGCTGGGGTTTGGTCGGAAAATCCTGACTGGCAGCTTAATTCAACTAGTCAGATCAGGAAGCTTCTATCTATCCGCAGAAGTCCTCCAATCGATAAAGTGATAGGCTCTGGAGTCGTGCCTCGGTTAGTTGAGTTTCTTAAGAAAGAAGATAACCCTAAGATTCAATTAGAGGCAGCTTGGGGTCTAACAAACATTGCATCTGGAACATCGGATCACACAAAGGTTGTAATCGAACACAATGCTGTTCCAATCTTTGTCCAGCTTCTTGCTTCACCCAATGATGATGTCCGTGAACAAGCTGTATGGGCGTTAGGTAACGTTGCTGGTGATTCAAAGCAGTGCCGTGATTATGTTCTTAATTGTGGAGTACTTGTTCCGCTTCTTAATCAGCTTAATGAGCATACCAAATTTTCTATGCTTAGAGAAGTCACATGGACCTTGTCAAACCTGTGTCGTGGTGGTGGCCAGGTGAATCCCGAGGCGCTTCAAGCCCTTGGACGATTAATTCATTCTACCGATGAACAAGTCTTGACAGATGCTTGTTGGGCTCTCTTTTACATCTCTAAAGAGACCAATGACAAAATCCAGCCTGTCATCGACGCCGGTGTTGTCCCAAGACTTGTTGAACTTCTCCTCCATCCTTCTATATCAGTGCTAACTCCTGCGCTTCGCACGGTTGGAAATATAGTACGTGGAGATGATCTACAAACACAATTTGTGATCAATAGTGGTGCTCTCCCTTGTCTTGCCAACCTTCTAACTCAAAACTATAAGAAAAGCATTAAAAAGCAAACTTGTTGGACGATTTCAAACATCACAGCGGGAACCAAAGAACAGATCCAGGTTGTATTAGAGGCTAATTTGATTGCCCCCTTGGTCAAGCTGCTTCAATGTGCTGAATTTGACATTAAGAAAGAAGCTGCGTGGGCTATTTCAAATGCAGCTTCAAAAGGTTCTCATGATCAGATCAAATACCTTGTAGAACAAGGATGTATAAAACCGTTATGCGATCTCCTAAGATGTCTAGATCCAGAAATCCTAATTCTCTGCCTTAAAACATTGGAAAACATTTTGAAAGTGGGAGAGGAAGAGAAGAAGTTGGGTAATACAGGGGACATGAACCATTACGCTGAGCTGATTGATGATGCAGGAGGGCTAGACAAGATGGAAGACCTTCAGAACCATGACAACAGTGAGATCTATGACAAGGCTCTAAGACTTATGGAGACATACTGGCTTGAAGAAGATGAGGAAACACAACAATCTCCTGAGGGATTCAACTTCAACTGAAGGAATGGAATAAGAAGCTCGTAGCTTGAGCATAGGATTGAAATAAAGTATCTTTCAAAGAAAAAAAATATAACTACTGTATATAGGATTGTTCCTGACTATTGTAATCTCTGCCACGATTATTTTTCTTGAAATTTACCTGTAATCTTAAGATGCCAGTTTGCTTTGATCTATTTTATTTTACTCTGTTTTTGGTGACTTTAAACTAGTTTAAAATTTAGACAGTATATTCTAATAATTACCACATCTTAGTTTTTTGTTGTCAACTCGTTGCGATAAAACTTGTAATGGATTTCTTTCAATAAAGATGAACAAATGAGTCTAACCACAGCGATAACACAAAAGTTAAACACATTCCTAAATGCAAAAATGCAGTGGAAACCATAAACCTTACAAACAAGTGCATCTGAAAACGCAAATATGACTGCGTCTACTCGTTAACATCACGACTCAAGGCAGAAAAGCGAAAAACAAAGTCAAATATCTAGTGTTAAGAACAGATTGATATATTTTTAACTAATAACAACAAAAGAAGTAGTGTATATATATATATATAATAAATATATAGTTACAAATACATGACAGTCTACGCAAATTTTGAAAAGAATAGAACATTTTTTCTCTTCGGGAAGCCACAAAGAATAGAGATTAAACACTTACATTGTTATACATGAAATAGTAGTAAACACTTTCTTCTCAAGCCACGACTGCTCTCTTTCCTTTGCTGCTTTTAGTGTTATCTTTCTTCTTTCTTGAAACGCCTGTGATTGGATGACCCAGAGGACCTGACCACGTCTGGACTTGCGTTGGTGGTTCGTCTTTGGAAAAATTGAAAGAAGATGATGTGAAGGATGGGACCATGTCTCGTGGCACAAATGTCGGGTCTATATGCTGTGAGGCACCTAATGGTAGGCCCATTGCTCCACCATCTTGGTGCGGTGGCGGAAACTTCTCGCTTTTGCTCTTTGCATTTGCGTGTGTAATTAATCTCCTTCTCTGCTGTTTAGAGTCAAAATATACAAAAGATAATAAACGGATCAGTCTTTGTGTGTGTGTGTGTGTATTTGTAGATATGCCAGAAGCAGAACATTAGTGAAGATTTTGCTTTCCTAAAAACATAAGCATTGGTGGTATAACAAAAACCATTACTCAGTTCACTTCCTAACATAGACAACAGCCTAAATGCACAAGTATATACACCAAAACCTATCTATAACAACAGTACTTGCCTAGAAGCAACCTGATTCGAGCTATAGGAATAAATGTAGAAAAGAAGATATGTTATTGAAAAGAAAACAGTTGGGAGGGACATACATCGACATTTGACTGAAGTTCTGCATTAGCTTCAGGAGCTGGAAGCGCTCGATTTGAACGATCTCTGTGCCGATTCTTCCTTGCACCATCCTTGGGCTTTACTAGCAGCTCTTTGTCTGCACAGGAGAAAACTGTTAGTCTATGCATGCTAGCAAATACAGTATAATATAGCTACAAGTACTGGTGGACGCAACAATAATATCTGAATTTCCAAAATAAATGTGTTTCACTCCACTCTATCTGGATGGTAACAGCTTCTATCTAGCCAAAGTCGGATCCTCAACCGGTATATGGTATGGTCGGAAAAACTCTCCACTAAAAAAAATCGAGAGAACAAAACTAAATACTAAGTGGGACATGTATTTCTTTTGTGGTTCATTTCTACCAGGAAATAGTGTATAGACTACCCTGCTTTTCAGTATATGAATCATGATTTGAGTGGAGTACACCAAAATATACATAATATTTCAACCATTTGCATCTTCACCAAAAGTCATGTGAAGATTCATATATGCTGAACATGAATATTCAATCATAGGCTGGTATTCATGCTGAAATAATTGCAAATGTATTTCTAATGTCATAAGAAGCAGACGTTATCAGTTGAGGTTAGTGATGATTAAAACACAATTGAGAAAAATGTTACTAACCTCCGAGTTTCTTCATCCCGTCGCTTTGCATCCATTTCTTTGCTCGGTGGATACTTTGGCAGATCAGCAGGTTCACAGGCATATGGTTCACTTGTAAAGAACTGGAAAGTGAAAAATTCAGAGTAAACTGATTCAAACCTGCTCAGCATAATCAGGCCAGTTCATATAAAGCAGCATCACCAAAATCAAACCTAAGAACTTACTTCACTTTTTAAAGCAGCAGTCGCAGTTTGGCGGTCTTCTGGTTCGATTGAAAGAAGGGCGTCAATGAGTGGAAGAGATGATGGTGGGAAGTCTTTAAATGTCTCTCTTATGCTTCTTTTGTACGGTTCACGGGGTTTGTATATGGCTCCATGTGTGAATTTTCCTTTTTTCCAATAATCCTCTGATGGTGAACCACAGAGCTTGTAAATCTTATGGAGCTGCTCTACCTATTTCATGATGATCATAAGCATGCAGAGCCAATAAGTAATTATTCAGCATGCCGAACTCTCCTATAACATTTATAGTTTTTATAGACCAGTAAAGAGAAAAAGGTAAAAAGATACTTCATCAAGGAAGTTCAAGTGCAGTGCAGGGTAATAAAAGTTGGTTTACTTTTTGCTCATCTTCATAATCATTGTGAGAAAGTGCCAATTTTCAATAAAGCTACCCAAGGAACCACTCTAGTTGCATGGAGAGATCTGAATAAATTTGGAATCTAATATGTTCATGTAAATTCATTGTCTGTCTGTGTATGTCTGTGAGTGTGCATGCATAAAAGCAGATTTTAAATATTTTTAAGAAGGAGATACTAGGGAAAACACAACTTGCATATTGAGTATTGACTAAAATATTAAGATGATGAATTGACCAGATACCTCTGTCCGACCGGGCATAATAGGTCTTCCCGCCAATAGCTCAGCTAAAATACAGCCGGCACTCCAAAGATCAATACCTACACCATAATCAGTAGCCCCAAGCAGAAGCTCTGGAGCTCGATACCATAAAGTGACCACTCGACTTGTCATTGGCCGCTTGTGATTTGGATCAAAAATTGTTGCCAGTCCAAAATCAGCAATTTTAAGGACCCCACCATCATCAATAAGAAGATTTGATCCTTTGATGTCACGATGAAGCACACCACGACTATGGCAATGCTCCATACCAGATATCAATTGACGCATTAAACATTTCACCTGCAAGATGGAGGAGTAATCTGATCTTAGCAAGAGACAAAAAGGAGCTTATATTTGCAGAGAAAATTTTGAAAAGGTACTAAAAATAGCCCGATAAATATAGATACTGCAGGCCTAACCTCTGGTTCTGAGAACTTAACAACAGGACTTGAAGCAAGACCAGCCAAATCATGATCCATGTACTGAAATACAAGGTATAAGCTACAAGACATCCTTGACGTAACCAAACCTTCCAACTTGACAACATTAGGATGATCAAGTCTCCGCAACACAAGAATCTCTCTTGCCATAAACTTGACACTTTCTGGCTCCAAATTGTCAAACCGAACCTTTTTCAACGCTACGATTTTACCAGTCAAGATATCCTTTGCTTTGTACACATTACTGTATGTTCCTTGTCCAATCTACAACATAAAAGAAGAAGAAAAAAGGAAGAATTTTTTTTTTAAAAAAAAAAAACACCAAAACAAAGAAGACAAAATATAAGTGGAGTCGTCTAAATCAATAAACACCTTATCGATTTTCTCAAAAGTGTCAGCTTTTCTTGGAACCCAGCCATTTAAAGCTTCACCACAAGCATCAGAAAGCCAAGAAGGCCAACCAGCAGCAACCTGTTCACCACGCCAATGCTTTGAAGGATTACTCAACCGTGGATTAGGCTTTGACCTTCTCCGATCTCCTTTCGATTTCCTTTCTTTATCACCATTGTCCTCCTTAGGAAGAATCTCCTCATTCTTCCTCTCTACTTGAGCAGCAACAGCTCCATTACTCTTAGTCACTTGCACACTACTCTCTCCTTCTACTCCACTAGCTTTAGAGCTCTTAGCTTGTTTAGGTTCAGATGTTGCCGTCGCCTCTCGGCCAAATACACAACCCATTACAATCAATCAATCTAAGCTTCATTTCTCAACATCTTCATCCCTGAAAAAACCTACAAAGAAACCATCAAAACTGTGTAAGATACTACCAAAAAAGCTCTAAATCCAGAAAATGAAGTCGATCTGAGATTACTTGGCTCGAATCGAGGTAAACAAAACCCTAATTGATGATTATTCCCAACTCCATTGAAGCTCAAGAAAAGAAAAAAAGAAAAAAAAAAAAAAAAAGTAGGTAGAAGTTGAAATCAGAAAACCTAGTTGTTTCAAGAATCTGATTTAAGAGAGCTTTTGAAGCTTGAAGCTGTGTTGAGCGGACGAGCGAAGAGAAGAAGTAGGACGAACGAGCGTTTCTTTTTTTTGGTTTGTTTTGGGGTTTGGTTGAGACAGTCAATTTAATTTCTTATTTCCTTTTTTCTTTTTTCTTCAGATGACCACCAGGGAAAGAGGAAGAAAGACAGATCTCCTCAGGGTCAAACCCCAACATCATTTAATTTATGGTATTAAAATAAATAGAAAATAGTTTCGAATTGGTTTATTTTTTTCTTTAAATACCATTATCTAATTTACTTTTGATTACAGTTAAAATAAAATTACCCTCTCACACATTATATAATTTGTAATTTTGTAGTGGTTATTTTTTCTCACTATTTTCAAATTTACTATGATATTCTATTTTTAAATATAATTAAATGACAGAAAATATTAAAGCAAAAAAAATACATTTTCTCTAGTTTTCCTTTTTATTGTGTTCTCATTTTTTTTGTTTCATCTAAATCACAATCTACATTTGAGTTTGATTCACATGTTCAAGTTTTAGAGATATGAGTTTAAAAGTTTGATAACATATCTACAACGTTAGCCAACAAAGTATGTTAGAAAGCCATATATATATATCTCTACAATAGTTTGTAAGACCACCTCCAACGGTGCGAAATGGTGAAGCTTTTTTCAAAAAAAAATATATCTATATATATATTTAAATTATACAATAATATTTTAATTTTTTTATTAATATTAGACCACTTATAAAAGGCTACATGTATAGACAATGAAAAAAAACGTTTCTCAACCAAGAATTTTAGAACAGTTCTACATTCTCTCTCTTACATATATATATATTTTTCTTTAATAATACATTGTTAAGCAACTCTGGTTATAGTTGTCCTAAGGTTTTTAAATAAACATTTAACTTAACTTCCATGTTTTGTTGAGCATTTTTGACCCATTTTTAATTATTATTTTGGTAAACCTTTTAGAGATTCTAGCAACTTTATTTTCTTGTAAATGATTTTTAACATATTTTTTCATAAAACTCTTTTCCTATTTTACAAATGATAATCCTGATTTGTTGTCTATATATAACTAGAATTGGATCCATGCTATAGCATGGGGAATATTTGAATACATACAGCCCATAAAGAATTAAAATATATAACATCCTTATTTCACTAAATGTGCTTGATTATGTTGAATCATATATGTTTTTAATGAGTTGGATAAAATAGCAGAGAAAAAAA